>VKOC01014735.1:0-11374 GCA_009364415.1 Spea multiplicata
CACCAGGACAGGCTCTGCCACACCGACACACACACCAGGATAGGCTCTGCCACACCAAGATCCAAACACACACACAAGCATAGGCTGTACCACACCGACACCCAAACACACACAACAGGACAGGCTCTGCCACACCGACACCCAACCACACACACAACAGGACAGGCTCTGCCACACCGATACCCGCATCAGGACGGGTTAAACTACACAAGGCATAAACACTTTCCACACTGGTTTGTTGCAAGTGTGTTTCCCCCTTGTGTATTGACCCCCTCTTAGCCAGCCCCCTCCCTTGTGTATTGATGACCCCTTTGGTACTGGTTTATGTACCCATGTGTATTGCCCCCAGCTACCCCCTTTAGCTAATCGATTTATATACAATGCCGAAACCACCCTGTTGTGTACTTATACCCCCCTTTTGTATTTAATTGCTGTTCCAAGGCAGCCCTCCCCTTGAAACACCGGTCCCCTTCCACCTATCACTCCAACTATTTTTTTTCAAATACATTTTGTCAGCTTCCTTCCCCTAAAGGCGTCTCTCCTCCAACGTGACGACCTCCCTGTCACGACATGCTGTTCCGCGTGACCCTGCCCCCTTGAGCGTCACAATGGACAAACAGGATGGCAGGATGCGGGTCTGTGGACCGGCACGCTGAGATACCATAGCAACCAATGAAGTAGCGAGTTTTAAAGTGGCCGTAAGACTGCCTCCGCCGGCTGTTTAATGATTTTAGCGGCCAGCAGAGGTGGTCTTATGACTGTTTCTAAACTCACAGCTGCATTGGCTGCTATAGTATCTCGGTGTGCCGGCCCACTGGGAAATCGCTCAGTTTCCCGGTGGGCCAGTCCGGCCCTGGTTATGTTAGTAAAGCTGACCCTTTTATGTTTTAAACTAAAGGATCAGCTTGCATTAATTTCAATATATATATATATTAAGAATATATTTTTTCCATGAATCATGAATTAAATTTATCACAGATAATAAAACATCAAACAATCATTAATTAGGGGAATATAAAACATTTGAACTATACAGTGAGCTACAGTTTTAATGACCTAAACCCACTACAGCTGCCGAATTTACTTCCCTGGACCCGTAAGCCTATATGGGGGAGATATTACGAAACGGACTTTGCGGATGTACATTCGGCATGCGGTGTTCACGTGTGTCTAAATCACATAACGTTGCATTCCACGGACATAATGTGACGACTAGTCGAGTACCTGTGTAAAGAGCAAGTGCCTGCGGGGGGCAGCAGAGAGCCATAAGGATTATTGAAAGGCTTATACTATCTGGGGCTGTTCTGCAATTCATAATAATGGAGTTTGGCATAAAGTTATTGCTGGAGCTCATCAGGAAACATAAGGAACCTAATGGGAGACTTAACCCCTTCGCTGCTAAGCCATTTCCCACCCTGGTGCTAAGGCAATTTTGAGCATTTAGCTGCAGCTCACGTTTTAACGCGTTTAGAAGTAAATTTCTTGGGAATAAACTATTAATATACCATTTTTATATGTGTATGTCTCATTAGGTCTGCAAAATAAAGCCAAAAACGAGGAAAAGAGTGTATTTTTTCATTTCTGACTTAATAAAAACTAGTTTGTAATTTTATTTTTCGAAAACTCTCATATCAAAACCTATGCTGCTAAATATTTATAGTAGGTAACCGGTGTGAAATAAACAGAAATTGAGAACAATAGACTGTGTTTTTCTAATATTTTATTGCTAAAAGTTCAATTTACTAGACTATCACAAAAGACATCTTTAAATTTCATGCATGGCTGCCGTCAATTAAACGGCTCTAGCTGCCTGGGATGTTAAAATATGCCAACAAAACTATATATTTTTAGAAACTACACCCCAAGCTGCACCAAATGAGGTCTTATTTGTATTTGTATCAGAAATCTGCCGTGCACAACAAATAAGTGAATTTCACACTTACAATAAAAAAAATAAAAGCGACAAGTTCATTTATGTGTTGCGCAATCCAGTCTTGTGCTACTAATACATGCAGCCCCTCATTTGATGCGCCAAGGGGTGCAGTTTCTGCAAATGTATACTTTCTGTGCCATAATTTAACGTCCTACGTGAGCAGTAATGCCACGTCAACGCTTCAACCCTGACCATTCACATGCCTTTCATATCTCCATTTTTTACTGTAGCTGCTTAGATGCGTGAGATACAGGCATCTAAGCAGCATGCCCCCTTACCGCTTAAACTGACAATTGTCAGTTGTTAATAAAGTTGTCAGATGGCGTCATCACTGGAGGACGAAGCCCCAGCGATGCCTGTGAGCATTCTGCCTGCCAGATTCCCGGGGCAGAAGACGGTGGAGGTCTGTGGAGGTAAGTCACTTGTGAGGACGAAACCATTACGTCCTGAGCAGTGAAAGGGTTAATATATTCAAATATGTTTATCATTTACATTTTGACAATCTTGTAAAGTATTTTAGCTTTAGTGAAACCTATATTTTTTCTAGGGGGGGGTTATCTATTCAGAGTTGATTCCTAGTTTAGGTGAAACAGTGCATCAGATCACATTATATACCGGAAAAGAAAAAAAAACAATTTCCCAACAATTTTTTCCCCAAAATGCCAAATAAAATAATTTTGGGAGTAATAATAAATAAATCATTTTAATTTTAAAAGTCCACACACAACCAAAAACCGGACTCAATGTAATGCAGTATAGGTGCACTGGGAAAGGGGGTTAAACGTATTTGTGATGGATAAGGGAGGCATGATGGGAGTGGGAGTGCTGTTTTCCAGGAGTGGAGGAAGTGTCTCAGGGTCAGCATTGAGCTTCTCCCATTGGTCATCCTCCTTCCCGCCCCAAGGGTTTCTGCATTGGTTAATTATATTGGTTAATAATTGAAATTGTTGTATTTTTGTGATAAAAGTGAGCAAGTAGCCTATTTGGAATGCAAGATAGTGGATGAGAGAGTAACTGGCAACATTGAGGGACATTAACAATATAGAGAGGAGCCTACTCCTTACTGAGGAGCAAGCACTTTATGGGAGCGATGGAACAGAGGAGGTTTCTAAAACATAGAGCTGGAGCTGGATAAGAAGCTGGAGGAGCCCCCCAACTGTCCCGATTTGAGCGGGACAGTCCCGTTGTCCCTGCTATCATTACCTCTGTCCCACTTTGCAGGGGCAGAGGAAGGGCGAGAGCGGTACTCACCTCGGGTGCAGCTACAAGGGGACGCACAGCTGCCCAATCAGCAGCTGCAGGACTAGTTGGGGGATCGCAATATCCCTCTAGTCGGCTCAACATTAGGAAAAGTGAGGTCTGTCCCGAGCACCGGAATATGACGTTGTACCCCGTACTCTGCATCAATAGCCGGTGCGTAGTGATGAGGGAGAAGTAAAGCGAGGTTTGAAGTGACAGATGTCGCACTCCCACCACAGGATGGAGGATGAAGGATGAGGTAAGAGATAATAATAATAATAATATTAAAGAGATGGGGAGAAAGGGGTGTATGTGTATATGTGTGTGTTTAAGGGCAATGTGTGTGTGTGTATACACATCTTAAGTGTGATTAAAAAAAAAGTGTCCCTCTTTCACATTTTGAAATGTTGGGAGGTATGGTGTAATGAGTTAAGGGAGCCTATTTCTGGACTCGCTCAGTCTAATATGTTTGCCAGTTTGTGCAAGGATGCCGAGGAGATTAGTTCAGATCTGGCATTAATAGGGCCGGCGGATTCCCCTAGCAGCCAGGTGAGCAGCCTCTCTAATGCAGATTAGGGAAGACAATGCTAGGAAGTTTAGACCTTTTCTGGCAGGGGACTCAATCATTAGGAAAGTAGATTGGGTAATCTGCCGCCAAGGCCCAGAATGCTTGGGTACTGCATGTAGTGGAGAAGTTGGACAGATGGTTGGGAGGGGCTGTTATGATGCAGTGGTTATGATGCATACGTTTTCTTTGAATTCTACCCTTAAGCTTAGCTTATAAATTTATATAACCTAATAATAATAATTATTGTTTGTGTGTGTGTTTTGTTTGTTTGGTTGTTTGAATCATAAGCAAAATAAGAAAGAATAGTAAAAAGCAAGATTTGCAAAGAAATAGTAAAGGAAAAAGTAAATGAAAATGGAACAGGAAAGTGAATGGGCAGTTGGCAACCTGCTCAACATTTTTATCTACAGGCCAAACCATTCCTCAATCTGTCAGTTCTTGACATTTGGGAGCAGACTTTCAGGGCTCAAATACCAACGCTTAGCTTTAGCTGGCTGCCCTGGCGCAGGTAGCAGACGTTGCCACACCGCAAACAGCTGCAGTCAGGGGAGGGAAACTACCGTTACCATTGGGCGTGACATTTTAGAAATCCAAACACTCAGTCAGATGTTTGGGAGCGGATTTCCAGAGCTCAAACACTAGGCCCTAGCTCTGGCAGGCTAATCTGGAGGAGATACCAGGGGTTGCCCCATCGCAAACAGACGCACCCAGAGGGGGCTACCTTTACCATTTTTTTGGTTTACTTTTGGGAAAATTAACTCTTCAAGTTAAGAGATGGTGTCACAATGATCTTGAGAATACAAGTGAGGAACCCAGTATGCAGCAATGGCACCGGTGAACTGTAGGAATCGTCAGACAAGCCGGGTCAGGAGTGGAGAAGGCAGCGAAGTCAGGGACAGGCACAATTCAGCAACGGAGAGACAATCAGGTAAGTATTCTGTGATAGGAACTGCTCAGCCAGAACAATAACTGAGCACTGAATGGAAGTCAGTGCTCGGCTTTTGAATCTGCCGCTTCTTCCAAGCTCCGCCCCCAAAGGATGATGTAACGCTAGTTACGTTACGTTGCCTCCAGGGAGGCATACTATAAGAGAGGGGGCATGGTTCGGCCCCGTGCGTACCGCCCATCACTTGTGACGGGGGATACTGTGGAGGACCTGCCCGGGTTCCTGCTGGATCTTGGCACCCCGAAGCAAGGTCCTGGAGCTGCAGGAGAGGTAAGATTCGAGTACCTGCTAGATGCGAGTACTCGGGTGAGGTACTGCGGTGCGGTCCGTGATGCGGACCGTGAGAGGCCCCCCCTAAGGAGAGACCTCCGGGCTCTCAGGGGACCAGGCTTTAAAGGATGACGCGAGTGGAACTCATGAACCAACTCATCCACATGAACTTCTTCAGCATCCTCCTAGGAGTTCTTGTTGATCTCGTATCCCTTCCATTGGATGAGATATTGGAGGCGACCCCGAAATCTCAGAGAATCCAGAATTTGTTCGACTTCATATTCTTCAGCATCATCAATGGAAATAGGAGCCGGAGGATCAAGATGTCGGCCCGGGAAAGGATTGGTGTTCCAAGGCTTCAGGAAGGAAACATGGAAAACTGGGTGTATTCGCATTGAACCGGGTAGTTGCAATTCTACTGCAGCAGATGAAAGGACACAAGTAATTGTATATGGACCTATATATTTAGGTCCCAATTTTTTAGTGGGACACGACAGTTTCAGATGAGCAGTTGACAGCCACACCTTGTATACAGGAGCAGGAGAACGATGTGTATCAGCAAAACTTTTGTATCTGTGTTGAGCCTTGGTAAGCGTGCTGTGCAAGGATTTGTGGATAGCAATCATGCTTGTGACCTGTTCAGTGACAGAAGGAACTGAGCTGGGTATCAGAGAACCGTGTAGCATGGATGGGTGGTCACCATAATTGGGAAAGAAGGGTGGTTTCTGTTCAGAATTCTGGAGAAGAAGGCTCGATTGGGTGAAGTTGGTTGTCAGTGTCATCCCTTTGGGACAGGATAGCCTCCACAGCAGAATCAGAGGCGTCCACCTCAAGTACATAGGGCCTTTGTGGCACAGGAAGAATCAATATGGGCGCTGTGGTGAACCGTTCTTTAACGAAGTCAAATGCTCTCTGAGCAGCATCCGACCAACAAAACTTATTTTTAACAGAGGTGAGAGATGTAATAGGTTGAATAACCTTTGAAAAGCTCCTAATAAAGCTCCTAATAAACTTCAGATAGAAGTTAGCTTGGTGAAAAAATATATAACTGCTTTGGAAGAGGGCTTATTTTAGTTACCCTATGGCATATTAACAATTATTTGAAATAATGATCTTGTGCTTCTTGTGCATCCCAGCAAGAAACTCATTTGTATTCTTAATATTTGAATATTTGTAACATTTTAACTGGTGCATAAAACAGATGATTTAGGTGATTGTGCAATATTTTCAAAGCATTGATTTTGGTTCTATCTACCTTAAATAATGCTATATTGCATGTTAAGGCAAAACCTAGATATTGTTTGTGTCCAACTATTTTAAAATGACATTTACTTTTAAGTTTAATTACATGTGTAATTTATATATTTTAATAACAAGTCACAGCTCTGGCCTCAAACCTCCGAAGCGGCTAATTTCAGACTCCATTGACTTGCATTAGACTGAAGTGTATAAAAGGAGAGATGCTTCACTTGCATTACATTAGTTCACGCATGCAGCCGACGGCATCACCCTGCGTGGGGCTTTATGCTGCTGAGTGCTATGGACGAGGAAATGTTGAGATCTCCAGCATGTAAAGTTTCCCTGTTTGTGATATTCCTGTGTGTGACTCCGTGTAGATCTGGCTCCCAGAGCTCACCTCCAGCCTGTCATCTGGAGAGCAGAAGATGTATCGAGGACTACGAATATGTTCAAGACGGAGACATTATTATTGGAGGAGTGTTCAGAGTAAATAACTTAATGAATTATTATCTTAAGGATGGAATCATAACTATGATGGCTTGTATGGAGTAAGTAGAAAAACTTTACAATACAGAAGTCAGGAATGGTTTAGATAAATAAACATGATGAGGGAGGAGAAAGAAACATTGAAATGCATAAAGTGATTTAAGAAAGTACAGGAGAGGAGTTTATTTTATGTTAGAACATATTCTCTGTATACCCTGTAAAGTTCTTCTTTGTGGAAGAGTCCACAGATCCAATAAGTTGGCTTTTGTTTGTACTTTTCCTGTGATCATTGTTAGCCTAGATAGTCCTGGCTTGTTTTGAATGCTGTAAGGGTGTGGAGGGGGTAGAAATGTGCATGTATGTTCACTAGACACATGGTCTGCTCACACACCAGTAAAGGGATCTGGACTTCTATGACTTTTCCTCTTTATTTTATATGCGTATTACTTACTCCATGGGGCAGTCATGTTTTGTCTCATATAATGGATGAATGAGACATATAACTTACAATGTGGGCTTACAGAAAAATACCCGAGGAGGTCCTTGCTTTACTACAATGTAACTGTTAGATGTGTTAATAGAGCGACAGGCGAGGAAGATCACCTGGTGGCAGGAATCATGATTAATTGTAAAGGAGCCATGGTGACGAGTATGAGAGCCAGAGCTTTAGTTGACTCAGGGAGCGTTAGAAGTAAATGAAAGACTTTGTATGGATGAATCTTGCAGCCATTTGAGTTCACTGAAGCTCAACCTCACGGGAATAGTGGCTGATACAGGTGAAAACCTACCAGCGGGGCTAGTGATCACCTCACTACAATCAGTTTAAAGTCTCTATATGTGTTGAATGGGTTCTTCTTTGCCTTTTGTTTTGAATATCTTTACAGTACATTCCTACAGCTGCAAATCAAATAATTTAAAATAATCTAAAATAAAGCACATTTGTAATATTTCCACAGTCTTATTCCAAATTTCTACAAAAATCTTTTGACCTTTATGTTTTCCATTGGGGAGATCAACAGTGATCCGGACGTTTTACCAAATATCACTCTAGGATATCATTTATTTGATTCATGTTCTAATGAAAAAAAGACTGTACAAAGTGTCCTTCAGATTTTATCTGGACCAGGAAAGACCGTCCCTAATTACTCCTGTACTAAACGAGGGACCCTGGCTGGTTTTATTGGGGATGAACTTTCTGACACCACCATACCCATGGCACAAATCCTAGGCATGTATGGGTACGCACAGGTGAGCAGAATATCCACCGTTAGCACAATCGTTTAAATCTGTTCAATAGATGTTAGTTATCTGAAACACTAACCCAAAACTCAAACCCATCAGCCCTAGGCTCACTTCTCGTGGCATTTAAGCACCCTTGTATTCAGCGAGCGTCTATATTATGTGGCATGTGGTGAATTCTGTCTATACATACCGGGCAAGTTCTTGTCTTTCTGTTTTTCCAGTCAGTTTTCAGCAGTCATTGTACAAGTTCCAGACTAGAAGCTTCCAGAAGCTCCTGCGTTGTCATGAAACTGCACCTGAGGATGTTGGGGCCTACTTGGTGCATTAAGTCCCTTTCTTGTAGCAGGGGTATTCATAGAAACGCAAGCTGACTCCACTCCTTTAGTACTGTCAGTAATGGCACAGTATGCCTCAACTTCCTGTCATGTGACGGGATCAGTCAGTAAGAAGCCCCTTTTGTAGTCATAAGAGCTTCACTTATGAGGTGTGTGGCACAACTTCATTGGTTTCCATAGACTAAACTTCAAGCCCTGGAGAGAAGCAGGAGCACAGCAGTACTTATACATGTTCCCAACACTCCCATCCAGCTGAGATAAATGTATTTCATTTCATAATTTTTGTAGAAATCTCTCTGAATGAAATACGCATCATACAGGGCCAGTCAGGCTCTTGGAGCAGAGGCTCATTTAGACACCAATAAACCGTGCTATGCACTAATGTGGTTTCAAAAGAAAGCTCTGCAAAAATAAATAATGTATATTGTTGTTTGCATAAAGTAAACGTGAAAAAGGGAAATTATAATTGAACAAAAGTGCTGTAAAGGATTCACTCATTCACAGTAAAAAGATGAAAGACGGTCTTTGTTCATAAGGGTAAACGTTTTTTTTTAACTAGGTCTTGGTCTTCAATGTCCGAGAGGGTGGTTGTAGCATCTGTTATAATCCATTTGTTTTCGTGTAGATCAGTTATGGCGCAACGCATTCCGTGCTCAGCAACAGACGAGTTTATCCGACGTTTTTCCGAACAGTTCAAAATGACCATGTCAGTTATTATATTTTATCCAAGCTGCTGAAACACTTTGGCTGGAACTGGGTCGGCATTTTAACCACCGATGATGAAAGTGGAGAGAACGAAAGCCAAGTACTGACAAAGTATATGAAAGACGATGGAATTTGTGCTGAATATGTAATAAAAATACATTATTTTCAAAGCATGGATCAAACTTTTGAATACGCTTTCAAAACAATAGAAAGATCAACATCTCAAGTTATCGTATTTTGTGGTTCCTTTTCTGAAGCTTTTATGTTTATTATTAAGCAAACAAAACATTCATTAATCAATAAATCTGTAATTCTTGGCACAAGGTGGTCTTCAAACAAATTTCTGTTCCATGCTTTCTCTGATGTATTTAACGGGACTCTGACTCTGAAACCGTATTACAAGGACCATGTTCCAAAACTTTCATTCTTCCTCGAGAAATTCCACCCAAAGAATTACCCAGATGACAAGTTACTGGAAGATTTGTGGATAACAGCTTTTAAATGCTTGTCTCCAGATCCCTATAGAAACCAGTATTATGAAATTCATTTGGGGCTCTCGCTTCATAACTGTACTGGGAGAGAACGCTTGAAAGACATTGTTAGCTTTATCAACAACGGGGATGCTTCTCAAGTGAATAATGCAGTGCTTGTGATGGCCAAAGCCCTACACAATATGTACATATTTCAAGAAAAAGAAGTTTATGGAAATAAAATCAAAATAACTAATTACAAACATCAGGTAAGTCAGAAGTCATAAAAAAAGAGTGATTCAGGGGCATCAGCGGTAGCCGTGTAGTTAGCAGTAATAGTAAATCTAGCGGTGGGAACAGTTCTGCTATTTACGTAAAACCAATAACTCTGCAGCAGTACCTAATATATATATATAATAGACTTGTTACAGTGGGAATTGTTGGTCAATCTGTGCAGGGCTTTAAGGGCCAATCAGATGGCACAATTAGCTTTTACATTCCCATTAGTATCCTCTTCTGCACTCTGTTCCCGTCTGCCTCTCCCTGCTGTCTCCAGTTCTCCTCTGACCCTTCCAGCCCTTTCATGCAATTTTTACTCTGATCTATTCATTCCAGGGCCTCTCTTTGCTTTGACCTGTCCTCCCATTTGCCTCTGCTCTGACCTGCAGTTCCTGCTGCCTCTGCTCTGACTCTCCAGCTCCCCGCTGATCCTCCCAGCCCCTTCTTCCCTTCCCTGCTGATCCACTTCACCTAGAGTCCCTTCTGCTCTGACCTGCCCCTCCAACTTCTCACTGATCCTCCCTGTCCCCTCTGTTCTGAACTATTCCTTCTTGCTTCAATTGCTTTGATGCAGATGGACAGATAGAGGGAGTGAAGGGAGGAAAAGAGAGAAGAGGAAAGTGAGAGAGTGAACTGGGTGAGAGAGAGAACAGACAACAGAAAGGACTGGGAGATAAAACCTGTGGAACGAGAGAGATTTCTTGTCATGGTGTGTCAATGGCAGGCACATACATTGAAGGATACATTTTGCTTATTCAGAAAATGTAAAACAGCTGATGATATATTTTGTATTTTTCATAAAAGTTGCACCATTACATAAGAAATCTGAAAGCTGAGGACCAATCCTCTCATCTATATTTTGATGAAAATTGGGAGTATGTTACCCCACACATAATTCGGAACTGGGTTGGAAATAAGGAAGAAGTTAAATCCTTTGATGTGGTCGGTATCTTTGATCCGTGGGCTCCGGCTGATCAGCAGCTTAACATCAAACCCGGTCTAATAACCTGGAAGAACGAGGCCAACCAGGTGAGAAGACTTTTCATTCTTTGTTATAAGAATATATTTGCTATATTAAATCGTATAGGAAGTGAATAAAGTTATATCTGTAAATATTTGGACACTGACACAAGTTTGTTATTTGTTAGTTTGCCAAAATCACTTCGGGTTACAGTTAAATAATGAATATTGGCTTAAAATGCAGCGTCTCAGCTTTAATGTGACGATATTCACATCCAAATTGGATGAAGGGTTTAGGAATTACAGCTTTACTATGGTGCTCCCCCTTTTTCAAGGATCCAAAAGTAAATGGGCAACTCACTCAAAAGCTGCTTCATGGACAGGTGCGGGCCATTGCTTTGTTATTTCTTTTTTCATCAATTAAGCAGGTAAAAGGTCTGGAGTTGACTTGAGGGGTGGCATTCGCATTTGGAAGCTGGTCAGATATCAGAGAGCCAGCAGGGACATTAGGAGTGGTGAAATCAATAGTGCATAGAGAGAACCAATTGGTCAATAATTGTGCATTTTATCACGTTTTTTTGTTTTTTATTTGTTTCATGGTCGGTTTACACGAGCGCACCTAAGTGGAATTTGCTTGAGAAGTTACAACACCTGGAGAGTGTTTTACAGGGTTGCAGCTGTGTTGCTGTTAAGAAGGGTAGT
>VKOC01014736.1:0-11008 GCA_009364415.1 Spea multiplicata
ATGAATTAGTGTCAGGCTCCATCATAGAAGTCCCGGCGGAAGTGGAGTGCAGTAGTGGAGGTTTTCTGTGCGCATTGCACAGCCGTTCACCGGCTGCCAGAGAGGAGGATTCAGGTCCCCTGCAGTGAAGGGTTTTTAATTGCAGGTGGGGTACTTCACTACTGGTAGGTAGTTGGGAAAAAGTTAAAATGTATATGCCAAGTGCATTATTCTTCTAATGTACTTTACTACCAGTGGTAGAGGCCGATACAGTAAACAAAGCATGCACACAAGGGACACAAAGCTATTGTTAAGCTAAGACAAGATCAAGAACTGATCAAGACCTAAATGATGCATCAGGAAAAAACAGGCCAAATAGGTCTTATCTGCTGTCAGATTCTATGTTTCTATGAATAGACCCAAGAGTGGCAGAGTTACGACGTACAGTAAGCACCTCCCAACATTTCAAAATGTGAAAGAGGGACACAATTTTTTTTTAATTTTTTTAAATCTCGCGGAACTCACTGCTGCAAGCAATTGCACTTTACAATGTTGAGCTTGCATGGTCACATACACTTCCCTTACACACACACACACACATAGGCACTGCCCTTACACACACATATAAACACATACACTGGCTTTACATACCAGCTAACAAAAACCTACACTGCTCTTACACACACTGGCCCATACACACACAAACACAAACACATACATACACATACACTGCCATTACACCCCTTTCTCCCCATCTCTTACCTTTTCCTCCATCTGTCTTCCTTCATCCTTCTGCCTCCATCCTGTATCCTGCGGTGGGAGCGCGAGGTCTGCTCCCTCATCACTACGTGCCGGCTATTGCTGCAGAGAGTAGGGATGACGTCTTATCCCCGCTCTTGGTATTATTTGCCGGCACGTAGTGATTAGGGAGCAGTAAAGCGAGGTCTGAAGTGTCCCTAATGTTGAACCGACTAGAGGGAGATTGCGACCTCCCAGCTAGGCTGCAGTCGCTGATCGGGTGGCTGTGCGCCCCCCGCAGCTGCACCTGAGGTGAGTACTGATCTTGCCTCACCCTTCCTCTGCTCCTGCAAAGCGGGACATAGGAAGGGATCGGCGGGACAGAGACCCACAATCGGCACTGTCCCGTGTAAATCGGGACAGTTGGGGGCATGTAGTAAGTAATTTTGCCTATCCTAGTGCTTTATCAGTGAAGTTACCTTAAGAATCTGGCGGTTGACTCAGCATTAATGTGAATGGAGTTCTAGGTCATCAATGTGAGTAGGCACGAACGTCATCCCAAGTTGGCTTGAGCTCTGGTCATACTAGCAAATAACTGAACATTAGTATAGATGAGTTTATCAGGCGACTATGTTTGGAAGGGTTACAATCCCTTTTAATGTCACAGTATTTATTCCATGAAATAAAAGGATGTCTTAATAAAGTGTAGTATCAGACGGGATTCACTGCCCAACCAAGCTTTGATTTGACAAATTGTAAAAACATGATCTGGAATATATTTTTTTATTAGATATTATTGTCCTTTAAAATATTTTCAACTATTGGTGTCACGGAGCTGTGTGGTCCGACCAACTACCTCCGCTGAATTGTGCCTCCTTAGCCTGTGTCACTAGCCAAGACTCAGTGTAGGGTATAAGCAAAATGAAGACTGCTTTATTTTTCACACACAGTACTGGAAATAGCCAGCAAACCACATATTAACATAAATCAAGATATTGGGATTCAAACCGCTCCTTAATCTGCCTCCCAGAGACAACAGGGGCAGTAACGGGATTAACAGTACAATAGGGTCCCAACCTCCACTATCTATTACTGGCCGAAATCAGTTTCAAGGTTTGGCTGGGGCTACAACATAGTAGTGCACCATGGGGGTGGGGGGGTCTGACATTAAACCAAAACAATGGCGGTCACTCCCTGGCTGCAGATCCTGGCTGTCTGCCAGAGATAATCCCCTCAGCAAGTGATGAGGTGATATACTTCTGGGGGTGACACAGAAGTCTTTACAAAGCCAGTCAGGCCTCTCCAGTGGCCCCAGTAATGGAGGGTTCCGTCACAATCGGTATGCAAATGATCAAGTGCAGAAGGAAACACAAAATAATTTAGGGATTTGTGTTCGGTTTACTTAATGTCTGACTGAGGGGTGGATACATGGAGTCTGCATCATCTGAATTCCAATAAGATAATCTTTTAATTGTTCTGAATGCAGTCATTAACTCATTTATACTGATACGATGGGCATAGACATTATATCTACACTATGTCTACAGAGGTTTATTTGGTTCCTGTCGTGTGTGTCTTGCTTTGTGTGCTGTTGAGTTTATCTCTGTGATTTCCAACATGTGGACGCCTCACCTTTCTTGCAACTGATAAAGGATAGAAGGGTTAAAATAGTTGCCTGTTATAAATAAGATATATGCTTCTTAAAAGTCCAGGGCATTGGTAATTGTGTGCAAAAATGTATTTTGATGTCCAGAAAACTAATTCAAGTTTCTAAAATTGACCATTGACAGTTATAAGATAATAAAACATATAATTCAGAATATGGTTCTTATAACTATTTGGTTAAACCTTTAATTCTACTTCCAAGTAAATATGTTTTTGTATTCAATTCCTGTCTAAAAAGAATTACATAGCATTTTGGAATAAATATACATCCTACAAGTCCTGCACTTGAAGCCACTATGGCAAAAATCTCTACGGCCACCATGTTCTTCCCTTTGGTGCTCAGATAGGCCGGGATCATCGCAATCCAAACGCTGCAGAACACCAGCATGCTGAAGGTGATGTACTTGGCCTCATTAAAACTGTCCGGTAATGTCCTGGCTAAAAAAGCTATAATAAAACTAACGGCTGCCAGAAGCCCCATATAACCCAGGACACAGTAGAAGGCGATAACCGAGCCCTCATTACACTGAACGATGATCTTTCCCTGATAAGAGTGCATGTCCAGCTCCTGGAATGGGGGGGAAATGGCCAACCAGGAAATATTAATGATAACTTGAATGAATGAGCAGAGCAGTACTATAGAATTGGAGACTTTCACACTGACCCAGTCTGCCCAGGAGCTGCCGGGTTTCGCGGCTCTGAAAACAATATAGATCATGATTGTTTTGCTTAAAATACAAGACACGGCTAATGAGAAGAGGACTCCAAAAGCTGTTTGGCGCAGCATGCAGGTTACATCCTCAGGACGACCGAGGAACAGAAACACACAGAGAAAGCTCAGCATGATGGAGATCAAGAGGAGGAAGCTGAGGTTCTTGTTATTGGCTTTCACAATTGGGGTATCTCTGAAGACAATGAAGATCAGTAATATCACAACAGTTACAAGACAAAACAGAATTGATGCAAAGGAAAAAACAGCAGCAACTGCATCCAAATATGATAGAAACTCCACCGATTTTGGAATACATCGATCCCTTTTCTCATTAGACCATTTATCACTTGGGCAAACAATGCAGTTCTCACTGTCTGAAAAACAACACAAAGTAACATTATGTCTCAATATGTAATTTAAACATAATATATCTATTTTTAAATGTGATTGTACTGCATGGTTTTAGGAAAATGAAATTTTATTGAATCAGGGAAACAAATGACATTGAGACATTGGAAGAGAACATAATATATAGGGAGAGACATTGGGTTAGACAATAGCTCAACATCATAAAAGGAGTAGGATGACAAGGAAAGAAAAAGCTGTGGCATCTGACAATGACTGAACCTCTTCACAGAACCAATAGACACACAGGGAGAAGGGCTGCAGTAAGTAGAAGGGGTCTTAAGGTGTAGGCGAGAAAAAGGTGGCCAACTGCCAGCCGAATGTTCACTGCTGAAGCAATAACGCTAGAACCGGAGAACATTGGAAGGACAGCCAGCAAGCCCACACCCCACTATATGCCTCCATCCTGTCAGAGGCCAAATGGACCAGTTCTTCCAAACCCCGTATCTCCTCCATGCAGGAAACCCATTGACGCAAGGAGGGGACCTCAGATCGATTCCAGTAAAGTGGTATAAGACTTCGAGCTGCATTGAGAAGATGACGGAGAACCAAGCATTTCATTAGTCCCAGAGACTGCCCTGAGTGAAGAAGGAGACCAAAACTCGGGGTAGGCCGGATTGGCTCACCGAAAACCTCTTCCAAACAACGAAATATCCCGGCCCAGTAGGGCTGAAGTTGAATGCAATCCCACCAGATGTGCAGGTAGGTACCTCTCTCCACTCCACATCTTCAGCAGATTGGATTACTCCCCGTCAAGAGTCTACTGATGGCAACCGGAGTCCTGTACCACCTAGTCAACAGTTTATAAGCAGTTTCCTGGTACCATGAAGCAATAGAACATTTATGCGTCAAAATACAGACCTTCTCCCACTCCTGTTCGGAAAGGGCTTCCCCAAACTCAGCTTTCCATTTCCCCATGTACGCCGGGAGGAGTGAAGAATCCCTCTCCAGGAGCAGACAATAAATCATAGAAATCCCACCCTTGGGGAGACAATCACGCCTGACTAGCTGTTTGAACGGGGTTAGGATCCTAATAGATGGTGCTTACACGGGAGCGATTTAACATATCGTATAATTTCAAAACGTTGCAACAGAGTACCCCCGGGCCGTAGGAGCTGCTCGTTCAAAAGATAGAGGAGCAGTGTCATCCCACAGCAGCTCTACACACTTCCCGGACTAAGCACTGGGGACCCAGATGCAGGGGACCTGGATCCTCCTGTGTTAACCCCCCACCCAACTTCCCGGTGCTTCTGAGTCCCCGGTGCTTAGTCCGGGCAGCATGTAGAGCTCTACGTGATTCGCGTGGAGCTCTACATGCTGCCCGGACTAAGCACTGGGGGCTCAGATGCAGGGGACCTGGATCCTCCTGTGGTATGTGCCCCCCCAACTCAGAAGCACCGGTAAGTTTGGAGGAGGGAGGGGGAGTGTTAAATGGGGGTGTAAGGCATTTCTGAAGGCAGAGTGCTCTGTGAAATGCCTTTTAACCCCTTTAATGCCACTCTGCCTCCTGAAATGCCTTTTACCTCCCTATATGCCACTCTGCCCCATAATATGCCTTTTAACCCCCTAAAAGGCATATCATGGGGCACAGTGGCATATAGAGGGTCAAAAGGTGTATCATGGGGCACAGTGGCACAATAAGGGATCCAAAAGGCATATCATTGGGGCACATTGGAGTATAGAGTAAAGGCCATGACCATGCGGGCACAGGTGGAATTATGGGGTATAGGCCATTTCGGGCGAAGTTGGCAAGCCTGGGGGCAAGATGTGCATAACTGGGGGGGCAGGTTGAAAAAAAAAAGGAAATAAAAACAAAATATTTTTCTCAATCATAGCTTTTATTAACAAACAATTGTTCACATAGTTTACATGAACTAACATTTACTGATAAAACTTTTTTCCTACACGGTCGTCTTATATTCAGGTTTTTTCTTTTTTTAAAGTTAAGTTAATATTCAGATTTTGGGGGGTCGTCTTATAATCAGGGTCGTCTTTTAATCCAGCAAATACGGTGTGTATATATATATATATATATATATATAGTGTATATGTAGCGTTTTATAACTGCCTCCCCCTACTTTGGTCACTGTCCCACCATGTGCCCCCCTTAAATATGAAAGCTGGAGAGGCCACTGATTGTAGGTTCTTGTGATACATGAGTATAAGGGTTATAACTAGTGCCCCTTTCAGGAGGTGTCTCCACTGCTCAAGAGCAAGGATTATGGCTAGTGCTGCTGGCATGAAGCAAATCACTATAGAGGTCCAGTGCAAGATAGATCCAACCCCACCTTTGAATGCCTTCACCTCAAGAACTGCTATGCTATGTTTCCATACATTATTTATGTTTACCTGCAAATACAGGATTTGTATGTTTTATTCAGTTGCACGTGCTGTTTCCATGTGTTGTTTACTTGATCTATACCTGAACTACATTTTGTTGGTGTCATAATAATGGTAAACTTTTCTTTCAAACATTGGAAGGCCATAACAGCATCTCCATCACTCCCCTTACTGGTTAGGGTTGTTAAGGGAGTGATGAGTTTGGAGTAGTTGCGAAAAAACTTCCTGTAATAGTTCACAAAACCAAGGAACCGCTGTAAAGGTTTAAGTCCATCAGTCAATCTAGATTGACTATATAATGTATGCCAGAAATGCCACCTTGGTTACCTTGCAGATGCATCATTCCAGGTTTGCGTACAGACCGTGGGTAAAAACAGGTGAGCACATTGCAAACATGCTTTTGGTGGGTCGGTAAATTGGTAGAGGAGAATGTCATCCAGGTGCACCACAATGAGCTGTTGAGGGTAGTCCTGAAGACAATTTATTAACTCCTGAAACACTGCAGGGGAGTTGCAGAGACCGAAAGTCTTGACCTTGTATTTGTAATGGTCCGCCCAGGTGTTGAAGGAAGTTTTCCACTCATCCCCTGACGAGGTTGTAAGCTCCATGCAACATGCCAAATAGTTACTTGATCAAGGCCATTCTCCCACAAGAGAACAAACAGCGATATGCGATATGTATTTCAGTGGGTAATCTTGTCCCATTAAGGGGCATAAATCACCCTCCTTCTTCGTAACAAAGAAGAATTCTGCTCCTGCAGGTGATGAGTAGAGCCGGATGAACTCTCTTGAGATTCTCCTCCATCACCTGCATCTCAGGAATGGATAAAGAGTAGACACGGCCTTTGGGGTGCATGGTCCAAAGGAGTAATTCTATAGGACAGTCATAAGGCATATGAGGCGGTAGTTTCTCAGACTCCTCCTCATCCACATATTGTTGGTATTGCTTGGGCATAACGACAGTAGAGGAAATTGACAGTGCTAAGGTAGTCACTCTCACTGGTTTGTGACAATGGAAGGCACAGTTCAATTGATGAGGAACATTACATTACATTACATTCCACTTATTTTTAATGAAAAGGCCGACTGTTAGAGCAAAAGGCTTTGTGGTGTGGGTATCCTCTGCTGGCTGAAGTGGTCTGCCATCACTCCACTAGGCGGAGTCGTCCTTGGTTGAATAGGTAGACCCACTTAGGAGCAGAATCAAGAGTCCTGACGTGCCAGAATCCAAAAATGCATCTGTGTCTGTGGAACCCGTGGACTGGATCAGACAAAATACAATGGTCATGTGAGTGGATTTGAGATCAGGGTTTACATCCATGGCATAGTTCACGGAACCCTGTTTGATAGTGAACAACAAGGTGGAGGCAGTTGTCCTCTGTCTCGGCAGATCAAAGACAAAGTGCATGGCCCCACTAACACAATAATAAACAGGTGGAGCGTTCCTTTACTAGAGGGGGCAAGCCATTGCTTTGTCCATTAGAAGAGAGATGACATAGCCCAACTTGGCACGGTCAGAAGGGAATTAAGACGGCATCAATTCGGAATGTGTTTCACATTGATTCAGAAATCCTTGACAACCTGTAGGGTCTTCACCGTAACCTGAAGGCGCCTGTAGAGGGTTAATGGGGTCTATATAGTACTAGGAATGAGAAAATTGGCCAGTTCATACAGGATGTTTTCTTGCGGCCATCTTCAGTGCAACCACTATGGTATGCAGGGACTGGAGGAGGATAAGGACCCGTTGGAGGAAACAGATGTGGAACTGTGTGGGGCAGTGGATCAAGGACTCCCATGACAGAGAATAAAAAAACAGACCCCGCCAGGACAGGAGGGTGATCTACCGTGCCAGAGCACCAGCAGGTATTTAAAATGCATTAATAAAAATTTATTCATAAGGTGTCTCTCGCATTAAGAAGCTTCGTGAAAGGAGTCTTCAGCTGCTTCCAAAAGGTACAATAATATCGGCGAGGGAGGCCATCTGGTCCCAGGGCCTTCCCTGCTGCCATCGACTTTACCGCCGCCCACACCTTATCCTCCTTGATCTCCCCCTCCATAGCCTCAGGCTGTTCCACCGTTAGTTTTCGGCTTACATGCTCCTCCAGGTAAGCGTGTATGAGAGATGCTCAGGTAGCGCCCTCCGAATCACAGGGGAGATTGTACAGTGAGCGGTAGTAATGACAAAAGGAGTCAGCTATGTCAGCAGGAAAGCAAGAAACCAGACCCTTACTCATTTTAATTCTATGTATAGCGTCTGTTGCCTGGCCCACAACGCCCTAGCCAGTAAGCACCCACTCTTGTTCCCGTGTTCATAATAGAGAGAACGAGTGCGAAGAAACGTCCTCCGGATATCATGATTGAGCAATGTGATCAAGCGGCGCCTTAAATCATTCAATTCAAGGTAAGTGCGTTCATCGCAGGTACTCTTGTGAAGCGCTTCCATTGCGGTGAGAGTAGTGATCTCCCGAGTCCAAAGTTTCTTACTGTACGACACTTTACCGATAAAGAGACCCCGAACAGTGCACTTCCCACGCAATGGAAGCTTCCCACACTGTGGGGCAGTTCACCTCCGAATTAGCGTGGTCCTGAAAAAAGTGCGTCACACATCTCAGACACACATCTCGGACCGCATCATCGTTAGATAGTAGGCCTATAAAGACGAGCCTGGAGATGAAATGTCACCGGGGAGTGATCGACACTTCAGCCACTGCAATAGAACATCCCTCAGCCAAACCCAGGTGATAGTACTCCATCAGGAAAAGATCAATCCTGGAGTATGAGCGATGCGGGGCAGAGTAGCAAGTATAATCTACCAAGCGATATCTCCCCAAAATCAAGTTAAATTGCTTTTAGTGAGTCGGTAGGGCCCCAGAAGGACGAGTAGTAGAGTCCACCTGAGAGTCTGTCGCCACATTGAAATCCCCCCTACCAGGATGCCCTCCTTCCATAAGCTTGTGGAGTATACGTGACAAAGCAAAGCATTGTCTCTGGTTAGGAAGGTATACAGAAGCAAAGGTAAACATTTGGTCCAAGATAGTGCCTTTGACAAACGTGTATCTACCCTCGAGATCATCCTTAAAAGCTGACATGAGGAAGGAGGTATGCCTGGAGAACAGGATAGCTATCCCACGCAAGGAGGGAGGAAGGTAGCCAGGGGAGGAGGGGGAGGAAAGGAAGACAGTGGGGAAAGGGGAGAAAACACGACACAGGGAGACTAAACACAACAACGTGTAGAAGTGCAATAAGCACGTAACAGCAGTGTTCGGTAGAGCGATGGCAATGTAGCCAAACCCTCAGTCAATGGTAGAACGATCTGCTTGGGGTAAACGGAAGCACCACTTTAAGTGGCAGCAAGGTAGAAGAATAATAAATGAGAAGTACAATCTCCACAGTACTTCACAGCCATGACTCACACTTTATAGGTAAGAACCAGAACCATCCTGAAACAGAACAAAGTTTACGACGACAACCATATTAACCTATCACTATGCTTCTTCATGGTACAAGTGGAGCCATCATTGGGTAAAGGATAGTTGGAAAGGGAATCCCCAGCGATATCGGATGCCTCTATCCTGAAGCAATGACGTGAGTGGTCTCAACATCTGCCGATTGCGTAATGTGACAGCGGAAAGATCTTGGTACAGTGCCAAGGTTTGGCCTTCAAACGTAAATTAGCGGGAATTCCACGCCGTGTTCATTATTTCTTCCTTCATAATAAAGTCCTGAAAGCAACATATTACTCTCTGTGGGTGGATCTGTTGGCCTGCCGCGTGGCCGTAGCGTGTACTCTGTCTAGGCGTATAGGGGAATCCAGGTCACGGCCCAAGACAGTGTTGACGTGCCGCTGTAATAGCGGCAGCAGATCCTGAGGGCCGTCTGATTCCCTCAGGCCCCTCACCCACACGTTATTACACCTACCTCTATTCTCGATGTCTTCCACTGATCGCCGCAACTCCGTCGCCAGACCTGTTAGTTGGGAGGTTGTCCGCTGCATCTCCTACACCTGCACTGTAATCGCAAGCAATATCCTCCTAGTGGATGAAATCATGAGAGCAGGAATGTCTTCTCTGAAAGGATAAACGTCTGAATGTTAGATATCTTCAATGCATTCGGCTGCTTCCTTCAATTTACTGAACGTGCAGATCCAGTAAAAATGTGTCACTTAAAACTGTTAAACGATAGCACCTATTGAATCCTGATTGACCCAATGTTCAAAATGTATTGGAAAATGTATTTCCTGTTGTGTGATACGAGTATGCGAGTCTTTAAGGTGGGAAGTACACCGTTCCACTCCAGCTATATCTGCCACCTCTTCATGCAAGGTGCGCTTAACCTACTCGATCAGGTTACTGAAATCCACCTTAGTAGGGAGGGAGCGGAACATCTCCTGCAGGACATCCGTGGACAGAGCAGCGCCAGTTTTTGCACAATTTTCCTTGGTCTTGTCTTATATTCCGGAGCCATCTGTCTATCCTATGCATGTTTAAATTCCCCCCACTGTATTAACCTCTACCACATATGCCAGAAATCTTTTCCACTTATCTACCACCATTTGACATGGGAAGGCAATGTTAAAGTACAGGACCAAAAAAGCCTCACCATGAGTCGATATCTTGAACAAATTTGCTAATCATATATTAAACCGTAAACAAATATTGGATGCTAATGCTTTAATACCTAAAGTCATCTCTTTTTTTCAGAACCAGCTGGATACAGGAGCATGGAGTTTGGGGCTAATGTAAATCTTTCTGATTATACATCTGAGGTGCTGGGTATCACAGCTGGTTGTCGGCTGCCAGGTAGTTTATTTTTTTGCCCCTTGGGTGAGGTTGGTGATGTTAAAGCTCCAGTCATGCCTGTGTTGTCTATTATTTGCTCTTTTATAGCTACACCTGCCCCTACTTGTGGCTCTCAATACCCCCCGGCCCAACTCCACCCTCTACCCGACCAGGAGCAGGCCTTCATTCATACACACCTACTACGGGTATACCATTTGTATGTTTTTATGTAATCTTTCATACCAGATCTATTGGATATCTCTCCCTCTGAGCACCGGACACAGTCGTAGCAGCAGGTTTGTGTTCCTGGTCTCAGGACTTTGCGATATCCAGGCAAACAGTTCTCTGAACACTGAGACCTCGGAATCTACAAACAGGAAAAGATTACAAGA
>VKOC01014738.1:0-61543 GCA_009364415.1 Spea multiplicata
ACGGGATGCTTACAGACTCCTTCCCCATCACAAACGGGACTAGGCAGGGTTGTCCACTTTCGCCCTTGCTTTTCATACTTTCCTTAGAACCCTTTTTGGAATCTATCCGACGGAACGCTGATGTCCGGGGCCTTAGAGTTGGGACGACTACGCACAAAGTTTTGGGCTATGCGGACGACTTGCTCTTCACAGTCACGCATCCACAGCTATCTCTGCCAATTATTCTCCGGGAATTCCGGGATTATGGAGAACTGGCAAATTTAAAAATCAATTACTCCAAGTCTGAAATCCTGAATATCAATCTCTCTGCCACCGCGGCAGCCCTCTTGAGTTCTAGTTTCCCCTTCAAGTGGTGCATGGCGAAGCTGCGTTACCTAGGTATCTGGCTCACAAATGATCTGTCGGCTTTGTATCGCTATAATTTCGCCCCCTTACTGGTTTCCATCCAAAAAGACCTCAATGGCTGGGCTCCCCACCATATCTCTTGGTTCGGGAGAATCAATGCGATTAAGATGACTATCATGCCCAGACTTCTTTTTTTCTTCCAGTCGCTTCCGATTGCGATTCCCTTGGCCTTTTTTACCTCGGTGCGGTCCATGTTCATACGGTTCATCTGGGCGCGGCGGCACTCCAGAATAAAATTCACCACCCTCTGCAGGACGAAGCGTTGTGGCGGTGCTGGTCTCCCCAACCCTCGTTTGTATTATCAGGCCTGTCACCTTCTCAGGGTCCTGGAGTGGTCTCATCGACCTCTCCATAAACTTTGGGTGAATATTGAGTCCACTGCGGTCGCGCTGCCGCTGCATCACCTTCTGTGGTTGCCGCGCCATCATTCCCGAGCTCTTGCCCGCGGCCCCCCATTTGTGGCAGCCACACTTCAAGTCTTGCACTCCCTACACTTGACGCATGCTTTGACGACGTACCCCTCCCCCTTGATGCCTATTCGGAACAACCCTGACTTTCCTCCGGGCCAAAGTGCGGGCCCCTTTCTTTCCACTACACTGACGGACCAGGCCTGGATCTCTGGGTTTTTAGCTGACGGCAAATTGCGGCCCCTGCCGGACATTTTGGTTGACAGAATACCTACCGCTTTGGACGGATTTCATTACCTTCAATTGACGAGCTTTCTTGCTTCGGTTCCTCGGAAGTGGACTCTGACTAGGGAACTTACTTGCTTTGAGCTTCTCTGTACCGGGGCCTCTATGCCTGCTCATGGCATCTCGTTGTTATACCAACTCCTATTACAATCTCTGACCGCCGTCCCGCTGTGCTTTCAGGGCTATTGGGAGCGGGTGTTGCAGATTTCTTTGAGCCCCCGGGAGTGGGAAAGAATTTTCCTTCTTACGCATAAATGCTCACGTAGCACGAAGTTACAGGAAACTTCCTATAAGCTTCTCGCTCGCTGGTACCGGACCCCTGAAGCGCTTCATGGCGCCTTTCCGGATGTGCCCAATACCTGTTGGAGGTGCATGGAGGGGGTGGGTACGCTGCTGCATATTTGGTGGGAGTGCCCGAAGATAGTTCCCTTCTGGAGCAAGATTCATGAGCTTTTACCGAAGTTCACGGATTGCTCCATTCCTTTTTCACCGTCTGCCTTCCTTTTGCATAATACCACTAGCTCGATCTCCAGTTATAGGAAGTCAGTGGTGCCTCATCTTTTTAACGCTGCTAAGGCGTTGATTCCGCTTCATTGGAGGGACCCTGTTCCTCCTTCCTTTAAGGAGTGGATTGTGAAGGTGGAAAGCATTAGGACATTGGAGGAACTAACTATGTCCTCTGATGATCAAATTGAGAAATATAATAGAACGTGGTTCTATTGGATGGAGTATGTTGCAAGTCCTGATGCTCGGGCCATTTTGGGACTCTAGACTTTAGATGTAGGTGTGGCCCTCGAGGTACTTGAGGTGCTGTTGGAGACGCTTTTCCTTCTCCCCGCCCCCTTTTTTTTTTTTTTTTTTTTTTTTTCTCTCTACCCCCTCCGTTCTTCTCCCCTTCCCGCCAATCCCTTGTCTTTTCCTTTCGGTCCCCCATGTGTGATGCCGTTCAACCTAGTCAGCTCATTCCCTATTGTTGCCAGTCACGGGTTGTGCGTCGAGTATGGTTATCATCATGCACTACTGTAGTTTTGTATCTGTATTTTATTTTATTTTGTACTGCCTGTGATCTTCCTTGGTGACTGTATTACTCGCTGCTAATCCCGCTGCGTCGGGACTTCTTTTTCACTTTCCCTTATACTGTATTTCCCCTCTACCCTCTCCCTGATTTACTGTTTGACTTATATTTGTGAAAACCCAATAAAAATATATTACCAAAAAAAGATTAGTACAGGAGGGGGTCCAGCTGTTGCAGGACTACATCTCCCATACTCCCCAGCCAGCCCTTTAGCATTATGGGAGATGTAGTCCTGCAGCAGCTGGAGGGCCACAAGTTGGACACCCTGGATTAGTACATGGTTCCATCTACAAACCAAGGTCCCTATGATACCCATAAAAAAAATCCTGTGAACCTCTTATGAACACCCAAGGAACAGTATTATGGTGCAAGGCCAGGTTGGGACACATATGGCGAAACTGACGCTCCTCTAACTTCTGAACACTGGAGGCTGTTCTTTGACGTGTACATCCTGGCAGAATGTTGCATGTATATACGTAGCTAAATTATTCGTTATTTTAACCCCTGTGGAACTATACATTATTGCGATGGTATAAAGTGATAAACGCATATTTAGCCTTTTGAAGTTTGGAAATAGTGTTAACACACATGGAATATAATAGCTGTGCCTTATATATATATATATATATATATATATTTATATATATTAATATATATATATATATATATATTCTATACTCTCCCAGGTGATCCAGATGTTGAAAGAGAAGTGCCAGCAACAACGGGAACTGCTTGACTTGTCTGAGAAGACGGAGCAGGACCTGACCGACGTGCAGATGAAACACCAGGACCTTCAGGAAGAAGCTCAGTCATTGAGGCGAGTACCTTGATAGACAGTGTCCTTCTAGGGGACGTTAACGGGACACTCCAGCCATCATATTGGGCTTTAAGGCAGATGATGGCTGAGTGTCCCTTTTAAATTAACATGTGTCTCCCCTTGGAAATGCACGCACCAGAATCTGCTCTATGCATTTGCCTTTTTCCCCACATCCATGGCATGGATGAGATGTCTTTGGCTGCGCACGCACCATTCACCACAAGAAAGCCCCAGAGTTCCAGCGGGCCAATGATTCCGTGCATGGAGATAAATGGGATCGCTTTCCTACCGTTGCCGAAAGCGACACGCAAGCAGACCGCAGAGAGCGTGGCGTACCGCAGCTTCTGTATATAATTATCTGGTATATAACGTGGCTCGTGTTCTGCAGGCAGAAAGTATCCGCTCTGGAAGAAGAATTGCAGAAATCTGAGCAGGAAAAGAAGAATCTGTCTCAACGTCTGGATGAAGAGAGGAGGAGACAGTTATCGGTGGAAAGGGTCCTGGGCCAGGCTGCCGTCTCCCTGAAAGATGTTCTCCTGGTAGGTAGACAAACACTTAGCACTATACAGTTTCTTTAATCACAGAAGAGGCTATGAACATCAGATGTAATTCATTACATTACATTGACTTATATAGCGCCAGCAGATTCACAAAGATGCCACATGATTTCACAATAGAGGACTTTTCTGTATAGTAGGACCCTCGGGTCCTACTATAAGTCCCGTTAGGATTATGGCATACTCCAGCCTTAGTTTACATCTTAATACCCCTATACCATGTCTATATGTTGATCGTGTTGATGGCGTCTCTGCAGGAAACACCAAGAGAAGAGGACGAGGAAACGGAAGTGACTTTCCTAGCCAGACGCAACCAGATGCTCCAGAATCTTCTCCAACTGCTGGACAGCGCAGCGACTTTGGGTCTGGGACCCAAACTCCACGACTTCCGGAGCAAAGACATCCATCTCACCGAACACAACGCGGCACCGAAGGGCGGCAGGTAAAATAAGATGGGTGGCCAGGGGGGGCCACAAGTTTAATACATGTAAATCGTAACAAAATCACTTAATCTACATGCTGTATGGTAAGAAATTCATTAATACAATAAATATATTATATTTTCCTTGCACACTGGTCATAAAAAATGGCAGCTGTGCAATTATTAGGCATACAATAGATGTCTTAATTAGGAAGATGATGAAGGATAGGGGCAGGTTTATATATCTAAGGTGCAGGTATATTGATCTGTCGGTTTGCCTAAGGTCTATACTGAATGGCTAAGAAACGGACAGATCAAGATATCTATAAGGCATATATACAGTCCTACCCTTCCTTTTCCCAATTAAGACATCAACTGGAACCCTAATGCATGTATGCGTTATTTGGGCACCCTGAAAAATCAGTGTCCTGGTGTAGCCCTTCCCACGTGGCAACTGCCACCCATGTAAACTCTTCTATTACCCGTTATAACATTTACTAACCCCTTGAATGGTAGAATATGAGCCGCAAACTAACAAAATAAAAAAGCCAAATGCCTGGCTACTAAACACAGATTTGTTCTTTCCAGGTTCCCGACGTCTCCAGAAATAAAGGGACCCGGCGTCCTCCCTCACTATAGGATGGGAGACTTGGGGTTGGTGCCCAGGCAAGATGCCCCCACAGCCCTGCACAGCAAAATCGGAATGCTCTCCAAAACCACACGGCTTGGACCATTACGGGGAAATCCTAATACACCGAAGGTATAGACTGAGACGTAAGGACTGAGGGTGCAGTTATGTGAAACCTTTCACTAAAACACATTTACATCATCAGTCCCAGTTTGTGTATATTCCTTACTACATAACTGGTGCAGGACTCAAGCGGTACCCCATTCCCCTCATAGGAGCTGAAGGATTCAAGTGATATTGTGGTCTGGCTCACCACACACTAGGTCAGGCATTACCAGTGAAGAAAATAAATATTGATGGAGGATATCACCACGTTTTCCTTAGTGTCAAATGTTTTGGGTCAATTTAGTGAAATTATGTTTAGAATAATGAAAAAGAAAACCACTGGTTTCCAGTTGTCCCACTGCAGAATGGTTTAGGTTTTCATTAACTCCTTACATCAACATGGGCACTTTGGTCACTCGGCCTGTCTGACAGGTCCTCAGTACTGGTTAAAGGGCCACCTAAGTCTATGTAAGGAGATCCTGAAAGCCTCTTGATTTAGGAATCCGTGTAGACTGTAGCCAATGGCCACTGAAAAACATGAATAAAGTTGAAGGTTTTTGTGACATCCGGAGAAAAATGAACTTGATGGACGTTTCTGCTCTTATAATCCGCTTGTAGAACGTGATCTCCCTGAGCTTAGAGGAAAAGCAAATCAAAGCAACCCCAGCCGTTCTGCCAGGGATCCCGCCATCCAACAAGACCCTCCTCGTGGCCAAGTGAAAATTCTCAGGGAACTTGCAAGTACGTAGGGATAGTAATAGAAATAAACATGTTTGAAGGATGGAGATAAAATGATTCTGTCATCTCAACAATAAAGCAGAAAAAAAACAAATATTTCTTTAAAAAAAAGGCAAAGTGATCAATTTCATATGGTGGTGATTTATTTCTCCCAAAATATTTAAATAAAGTACAATGTATAAATAATATGGATAGCATCACAAACTATAATAATATTACTTGGCTGGTCCATCAGAATTAATAAAAGAAGAACAGTGTTGTTTATCTTCACATTAATAAAAGGCCAGTAAAATAAACTCCATTCTGGCACCAATATGAAATGTAATAAAAACCTTTAATCTGCCTTTCTATACCTACGCAAATTTTACTAAATTATTTTGTTTATATTAAACCTTTCCTATAGTCCTAGGGGTTTATTAAGGAATCCTCGTGTTTTATCTGCTGCGGGATTTGTCTTAGATCCTCAGGGGTGGGGTCTAGCTCTGCATGGGAGGGTGGGTGTGGTTTTGATGATGAGCCCCTCCCTAGGAGTTGTAATTCCACCAAAAGGGAAGGAGAAGCTTAGCATAAAATGACAGTATGACAGCAAGATCTCCCCTGTCCCTTTACCACTGACCTTAGGGACAGCCAGGGACCATCCATCAAGTTGCAGTATTTGTATTGTATTAAAAAAATAAATTACAATTAACACAAACATACAGCAGCATTCATATCTACTTGTGATCACCCCCAGCTTCTTGAAGTGTCACATTAGGCGAATCAGTTCTTATCCTCTGCCGGATGTGAGCAAGCACCATGTCTACCCCCTGCTCCAAAACCTGCGGCAGAATCTCCTGCTCCGGTCTTGTGAAAGGTTCAAGTACGTGTCGGACGATAGAAGAATGGTGGACGGGTCGTCCGATGCCCACCAAGAGCCTGACCATAACCTGCAACAAAACAAACAGTGGGCTGGCCTGTAGGACTTGGGTTCAAATTTACCGTATATTACATCATAAACTCACATCAGACTGCAAGTATTCGATGCAGGAACGAACTCCGTTATGGCCCCTAGGAGAAAAAAAAAAAAGAATATTTGAAGATGTAGTTTGAAAGAAATGCTCTAAAGTAGTAATATATATAATTTATATATATATACACACTTATAATATATAATATATATATATACATATTATATACTATATATAATATATATATATACTTAATATACTATAACAGCCTCACAAGCATACTTGGTTTCACGTGAGTTTCTTTATATGACCGTTCCCTCTCCTTTATTCTAACAGACTTTTCTTATAAATAGATTATTTGCAGCATTAATCACCTTAACATTTAGGGTTAATGATCTCAGATTAAATAGTCTAATATTTGGATTAAAGAGATTCTATCAGGGATTCTCTGAACTGGTGACTTAAGTTTTATTTATTTCATGATTAAGCTTTTAATTTCTTTGTCAAATAATATTGTGTGGAAGCCCTAACTGGTGGTCTTTCTTATAAGATCTGTAAATTGAGGCATTACTGTCTACTTAAAGCTGCTGTTCCACTGGGCGTGTGAATGTAAACACTTTTATAACCAAACCCAGAATTAAAGGCATAATCTGTAATGAATCTGATGAATGACCGATGAACTAAAAAACCCTTTCCAGAAATAAATATCTGTCTTTGCCTCGTTCAAGACACCGAACCTTGCGCTTCCGCCGAGCTTCAGCGACACCTTTCCAATTGGCTTATCCAGCTCATCGTGCAGAAGATAAATATTTCCGGGGGTCAGATGATACTTTTCCGCTAGCAAACAAATAAAGAGAGAGAAAAAAAGTTTTATTAAGTAATATGGAAAGTAAAACATGATGTTCTGCATCCTGATAGTCGCACTATTTCTAAAACGGCATCGGTGCGCCGCGGTTACGTTATTAAGAGCGTAAAGTCCATGGGACGGGCTCGCTTACCAGCTCTGGCTACGCTCTTCCCGTTAATATTCATTAACTGACGAGGTTTTAACAGCACGACCCGCTGCCCGTCGATCTGGGTTTGGATAATGTCGGCTTTTGACTGCTTGTCGCTTTTCCATTGGTCTGCGACGTTCAGCCGCCGAGCCAGCAGATTGACGGCTGCCATGCCGACGCTGTGTCTGGTACCCGCCATCCCGTGGTTCCCCAGGCCAACTACCTGATGGCAGAAAAGTATTTTATTATGTTTAGAAAAATCTAAGACAACCATATAGGCAAAAGAGCAACCTAAATGATATTAGTTATATAAATATATTTAAACGTAGGATGAAGGTGATTTTAGGACACAGGATCAGAATCAGCCGGCAGATCAGAACAATTCCCTGCAATAAAGACCTTAATCAGTAGTTGTTCTCATCTTAGATGCAAGAGCATCTACCACTTCAGCTGGGAGACTAATCCACTTACCTACTACCCCTCAAAAAGGGAAAACTTCCTTACATTTTATCTAACGCTCTAGCCACTTTTTCTCTACAAAAACAAGTCTTATGTTGCAGAAAATAATTTGAGTTCCAGTTATGCTTCATTTAAAAACTACATTGTAAAAGTATTGCCATTACTGTGTTTTAAACTTCTTAATTCTTCCTTGGACTGCGATTGCTAGTAGAAGTTTCCCATACCAATATGGCCGCCAAATTAGGTCACTGGAGGGTCATGTGGTATTCCTACTCGTGGACGCTCATAGACGAGCAGAAAATGTTGGAAATGATAAATATGCCGCTTCCTCACCATCAGAGAGCGCTGTGCAGCGCCGCATTCGGTCGCCACTTCGCCAACGCCCCGTCCAATGCGAAAAGAGCTCAATATTCTTAAAGGGAGCATCTCCCTCGGCACAGCGTGCTTCACATGCGGAAATGACGCCACTTCCGGTGCCGGTGATGAGAGCAGCAAGATGGCGTCCGCATTTTCCAAATGACATAGATATGTAAATAATAGATTTAGTGGATTTATGTCTTCTGTGCGTGAATTCCGAGTCTAACCCTTAGCCTCTTGACTTTAATATTAAATCGTGTTATTACCGGTAATAATAAAAAAATATATGTCATTATTAATATTTTACTAAATTATCATGCTTTATCACAGCTTTTGTACATTGATGCGGTTTCCAGCTAATTACTTTTTATAGAGAGCCGGGGGCGATGCTAAATGATCACCATGGCAACTAACTCTGACTCTTGACTCTTGAGAGACCGCCTCCTGGATGCTCTGGGTACCGCCCCTGCAAACCCAATGGTTTGTTGGAAGCACCGCCCCATGGACTCTCCATGGTAACGGGACGCTGGCAGAGAAGAAAACTAGGGCCTAAGTGAGAAGGGCCCGGGCTCCTGGGGATAATCGTGGGCCGAAGGAGCTTGGATATGACGGGCATGGAGTGCAGGTATGTCTATATACACACCGTGCCATCTATATACACACCGTGCCATCTATATACGCACCGTGCCGTCTATATACACGACCGGCCGTCTATATAACACACCGGTGCCGCTTATATATCGACACCGGTGACGTCTATATATATCACACCAAATCGCCGCGTCTATATACACACACGTACCAGCCCATCTATATGCCAACCGTGCTCATCTATATAACACACCGTGCCATCTATATAACACCTGTCCATCTATATACACACCGTAGCCGTCTATATACACACCGTGCCGTCTATATAACACCGTGCCGTCTATAAACAGACATACCGTGCCGTCTTATATACGCACCGGTGCCATCTAATACACACCGTGCCGCTATTACACACCGTGCCGTCTATAAACATACATCCGTGGTCTATATACAACGTGCCAGTCTATATACACAGCGTGCGTCTATAAACGACACCGTGCCGTCTAACTAACCGTGGCCGTGCTATGAATATACACACCGTGCCATCTCTATACACACCGTGCCATCTCTATACACACAGTGCCCTCTATATATACACACAGTGCCCTCTATATATACACACAGTGCCATCTATATATACACACAGTGCCATCTCTATATACACATAGAACACGTTCTGTAAGCGTCAATGGCCCCCAGGACAGATGGAAAGTCTTTTTGTGTTTTTTTTTACTACAGAATTTATACGGGTTATTTTCACTTATTTTGTCTTCGCTGTGTATTCAGGTTCTGATCTGTTGCGTACCGGATGTTACTTTTCGACTCACTTATCACCCGGTGTTCATGATGGCGGAGAGAGAGCCGGCAGCAGAATGCAAAGTCCCGGAGGAGGTAAGACTTTTTTAGTCTGCGATCTCTCGTTACCTCCGCTTTTTGTATGACATCTGGTTCTCTGTCCGCTGTACCAGGTGACAGCCGAGCTGCACTCCACTGCGGTGAGTGAAGAGAAGCTCCAGGAGGCCAGGAAGAAGTCTCTCCAGAGGATCTTTGGGTCCAGCCAAGTGTTCTTACAGCCGGACAACAAACCTCACCCACGCCGACCGAGCACGTTTAACGATATAGTGCAAGCCAAGGTCACCGAGCAGTAAGAAAACCTTCTGTGATGCAGCCATCAGGGTTTTACACGTCTTGCCTCTGTGCTTGGTAGTCTATTGAAGTCTAATGGACTCTGCAGTTACCCCCTTGGGCCATCTGTAACGCAGAACTGCCTTAGGGCCCCCTGGAAGCTGTCTCTTGGGCCCCCTAAACAGTTCTAAGAGGCATATCATGGCTCTGGTGGGGGACTGTGAAGCTGTTGGCACAGAACTTTTCACTAGTGATCACTCTTTCGTGGTCTGAGTGCTAACTGATGTATCATATCACAGCGGTATGACATCATACCCAAGTATCTGGGGAATGCACGGACCACAAAGGAGGAACTGCTAGTGGAGAAGTCTGTCCCAGCAGCTGCCCAGATCTCCACCATCATCTCCCCACAGCAGGCATCACTGGGCTGAGGGTCCACTAGGAAGGGCTGCCCCAGAGCCCATTATTAATGACGGACCTGCTTTTTTAGGTAATTTAGGCTTGTTTCTTATACGATTCTTAATGTTTTTTTGTGTTTTCTGGTAGTTACGAGCGCGGTCTGAGATCCATGCGCCAGGAGAAATGGGAAGAAGCCGTTATTTCATTTTCCAAAGCAATCAATCTGGACCCTGAAAGAGTATGAAGGGGGCTTAGTAACTTTTTTTCAGTTTAGAATCTGCGTGTCAGTCCACACGCTTAGCACATGCATCACCGGGGCAAGATGAACATATAAGAGTTAACCATTTAGAACTCCCAGCATAGTTGTAGTTTTATTAGGGGTGTCATCTAAAAACGCAGCTTTAAAAATATGATGTCATTCCCTGTTTTAAAGGATCGTTGTCACAAAATACAAAGTCTATTCAGCAGGAGAAATGTATGAAGTTCTTATCGCGCTGCTTTGTAGCAGACAGTAGAATTTATGGGTGTTTATCAGCTACTGATGATCCGTTACTATTAGGAAAATTGTTAAAAAAAACCTGACACACAACTGTTCAAAAGTTTGGGGTCACAGGATTTTTCATGTAAAACAAGGACATTTCTGGCTGTAACATAATTGCAAAAGGGTTTTCAATTAGCCTTTTCAACTTGGATCAGCGAACACAGCGTGCCATCAGAACACAGGAGTGATGGGAGGATAAAGGGCCATTGGAAACAACAGGGCCATTGAGACACAGGAGGAGTGATGGGCCATTGAACACAGGAGTGATGGGAGTGATAAAGGGCCATGGGAGCACAGGAGTGATGGGAGTGATAAATTACCTCTGTACGCCTATGAAGAGATTCCATTACAAATCAGCCATTTCCAGCTACAATAGTCATTTACAACATTAACCCCGTCTGCGCTGGATTTCTCATCCATTTCATGTTATTTTAATGGACAAAAAGTCCAGTTTGACCCCAAACATTTGAATGGTAGTGTGTTGATCACACTGAGGATACTATGCTTCTTTTTAACTCCCGATTTTTTTGGGGGGGCCATGTTAATGGTAAATGAATAAAATGCTCTGTCACTCGGCAGATGGATCTGTATGTTAAAAGGGCAGAGGCATTTCTCCAGCTCTGCGATTTCCAGTCGGCTGCCCTGAACCTACGAAAAGCCTGCTGCGTGTCTCATCCCTGCAAGGAGACTGTCGAGCGGCTGGCGTTAACCTATTACCTGCAGGTGAGATGACGGTAACTACAGCCCATGCGACCAATGGGAATCTTCCTCCTAATAAAATAATATCTACTATAATCTTATTAGAAATATTTTTTAGAATTATTTTTATTCTGTAATATATATATATATTATATATATATAGACATATATATTTACTCACAGAGTCCATTGCACACCATTCCAAATGTTCCAAGCCCGGTGCTAGTAACCAGCAGTTTCCATACAAAACACTTTCAAAGGATGGTTAGCACTCCAGGTCTTTAAATTGACAATTTCATTTTATTCAAAGTCAAGTCGACGTTTCAGTCATATATATATATATATAAAATACAGGATAAACAACTAAAAATATTTATTTATATATATATATATATATATATCTAAAGAGTCAGCCATGACTATTTATTGCTTTATATAGCGCCATCCTATTCCGCAGTGCTGTACAATGAGTAAACAGGACATAACAAGTAGTATGTAACATAACAACTTGACTTACAGAAATAAGAAGGTATGGCGAGCCGTGCTCAAAAGAGCTTGCAATCTAGATAAATACATTTTATGTACTAGGAGGTGCTTGAGAATTGAGTTTAAAACTAAAACATTTTGGATATGCGCGTCCGCATGCTGTGTTTTTATGTTGGCGTAGATTTCCTGTAAATTCTATATGTTTACTGCTCTCACATGATGCTCGTGTTCTGTTTTCATGGATATTGACCCCCGGTATGTGGTTTCAAAGGACAGACAGGTTCTAGAGAGACAGGAGAATGCTGAGAAAGCTCGAATTCTGCAGAAAACTTGGGGTTTTTTGTGTCACATCGTAAAGTTTAATTATTTTTGGTTGTAAATATAGCCAGTGGGGTATAAGAAATACATTTTGTGTACTTGGACCTCTGCGAGTTCCTCTCGTACGGACTGGAATAACCCAGGATTATCCTGAATGGGCATTTTTTTCAGGGGCAGACTCTGTTTGAGCAGGAAAGCTTCATGGAGGCGCTGGAGTCCTTCACCCGGGCTGCCGAGCTACTACCCAAGAATTTTCACTACCAGATGCGGAGGTGAGTATGGATTTTACACGATGAGGAGCAGCGCCAGAACATACCAAGCGAATGATAGAACAGATCAAGCACACCATCCCGGAGGATACTAGCATATCCTAATCAGTTTAAAATAGTAGTCTATCGTCACACACACAGATGCAGTGACATCATCTTTAATAAAGTGCTTTATGTCGTAACGGTTGACTTGGAGAAATTGACTTATTTAAAGAAATAAAATAAGTTGCATCATTTTCAGGATGCCTGTGAGGGTCAAACCTGTTCAGATCTGTTTCGACTGTCTAACTTATGCTGGTGATGAAAGAGATAAATTGTAAATGGGTTTATGAACCAGGTGATAGTAAACATTCATGTATCGTACTAAACCGAGCGGCAAAAACTGAGAGAGAGAGTAAAATAAATTTTCTATGAGTTTGCAAAGCTAGCAGTTTTTATATTGGCTTAAAATGCAACTTATAAAGTGATCTCTTTATGTTTCCCGGCAGCATTTCGTGCCTCGCGGCTCTGGAACGGTATGGAGAATGCATCCAATTGATCAATAAACATCTAGAGATGGAAGACGGTAACCCGGATTTATATGTGCTGCGCGCCAGGCTGTACGATCGTCTAAACAAGGTAAGCGTGTTAGGAATCCCCCTCGTAACCCCGGGGAGGGACAATTAGGTTACTATGTTTTGAGTAACTTGTAGTACACATAATATATTTGCTTGTTTGTGTGTCTAATACTAATCATTATTTAACTTATTTTAGTTGAGGGGAGGGGAATGAGTATTCTAAATATTTCATATTAAATATAAAATTTGGGACCAAGTGCTCCGATTCCTGTGCCGTTTAAATAAAGTATAATAATAATAATTAATCCTGCCCTTCTGCTGACCACCAGGCTACGCTAAGCTATCTGGATTTGCAGACTGCTCTGTCAATCAAACCGGGCCATACAGAAGCCATAGCCTTGCGGGAGAAACTCAAGGCAAAGGCAGAAGAGGCCAAGGAGAAAGCCATCAGCTATGCTGTCCAGGGCCGGCTCCAGGAGGCACTGAAGAAGATCTGCTTTGCCATAGAGAATAACCCGTCCTCTGCCGAGTACCATATATTCAGGTAAAAAAGGATCCTTACTCCAGGTACTCGAGGTACTTTAACCGCTGACTTTTGCTGTAGATTAGGGGTACTGGATTTTGGCTCTCCAGCTGGTAGTGAACTACAACTCCCATAAGCCTTTGGAAGGTGAGATAACAACACCCGACGGTCAGAATGTAGTCCATTACCAACAGGAGCTCCATATCTAGCAGTGTCCAAATGAGGTCCACCATGAACTAGAATGATGGTTTCCTACTTTGTCAACTATCATTAATATTGTGTGTGAAATGATTACCAGTAGAAAAATAAACCCGTGTTGAATACAAAGTGAGGCTTTCCTACAAAAAATGAAAATTGCTGGTTTTTGGAGGTCAAATTAACCAATAATGTCTATTCCTAACTCATCGGTGTTTTTTTATAAGCCAACTCCTTTAGGGTGACTAAGTCATCCGTGGTGTCCCCGATCTATGTGTTTCCACAATTTGAACACCCAGAGGTTGTATTGTTGTGTATCTATGTGATAAACTCATACCCTGCAAATATACTGAGCTTACAGTAAAGAGAGGCATGAGGGGAGGAAAAAAAAGATTCCAAAGAGACACCATCCAGTTATAAAAAAAAAGAAAAACGGGAAACCGGCGCACCAAGGTCTGATGCTGGGTTTGTGTTTTATATTTAGTGAATAACACATATTGGACAGTAAGATCTGACAACCAGGATGAATGTGTGTTGTGTGATCTCCTTTGGCAGGGGGACAGTGTACAAGCGGCTAAAAGACTTCACTGCAGCCGTAGAGGACTTTGTGATGGCAACGCAGCTTTGTAGCGGAGATGCGGAGGCAGGCGGTCCAGGAATGGAGTTACTTGCCCAGGCGGAGAACCAACTTCTTCTGACTTACAATGACTTTGCTGTACAGTGCTACGCGAAAGGGTTCTACCAGGAAGGGGTGCAGCTGCTAAACAAGGCTCTGAGGGGCGAGAGGAACAAGAAGGAGCTTTATGTTAACCGGGGAGGTGAGTGAGGGCGGAACAGGAAAGGATTGTACTTCTTGATTCAGATTAGTTTCCCAAGGAAAGTCCCTGCGGTTCCAGGGATATTGTTTAATTGCACAAGATGTTGATGCCACCAATAAGCGCTTTAAATCACCATGTTTTATCACTCAGACTGCTTCTTCCAGCTGGGGGAGATGTCCTTTGCCTTGGCCGACTACGAGCAGGCTTTCGAGTTGGATGCCACGGACTGGGGTGTACGGACCCGTTCGGCCAGACTTCTAGATGAGATGGGACTGCAGGCTCAGCAGACGAGGTGGGCAGAGTCCCGGGGAGTATTGGGCACCACAAACATTTACAGGGGATATTTGGGAGAGTAACAGTCGACCTTGTCTTCTTACAGGCAGTATCAGCTGGCCGAGAGCCACTTCTCTGAAGCCATCAAGAAACAGCCTCTGTTGCCCCAGCTGTACCACCACCGGGCTCAGGTGCGACGATACCTACAGAACACGACGGACGCCCAACAAGACGCAGTTATCTCCATCATGCTGACCCCACATGGTGGTGAGGTAGACCAAGTTCTAATGTCGTCTCCGCTATTTCTCTAATTGCAAAAGTATACTAGGCATAAGGGTTTTGGGGGCATCTCATGAATGCTGCTTGGTTGTTAACAGGTAGCTCCTGCATTGATGAATTTCTTCCCCGGTAAAACCCTGGAGGAGATTACCAGCAGCAAACTGGCCCAGACGGCTCAGAGCATGGTGGAAGAGAGCCTGCAAGATCTTCAGGGTAACTGGAAAGACAGCAGGTAATTAAACTACCTACAACACACACCCAGGGCAGAAAGGGGTCCGTAATACTGTTACTGATCTGTTATGGGTATAACAGGCCTGCCAAGTATACACGCGCTGTACCGTAGTGGGGGGGGTGAATACATTGATGCTGTAGGTACCTGTGAGATCTTGTTAGTGTTTCTTCAGATTTCTTCTATACAAGTATTACACTATAAACGGGAAGAGAGGTTTGCATTTTAATCAACGGTATAGACGAGACTCGATGTTTTTCCTTTTTGTATCCGACAATGTAGTCTTAGTCAGAATAGCTTTATATCTATCTTATCAACGTCCAGATTCCCTTACGGTATCAGCCTCAACCACCACTGCTGGGTGGTCGTTCCACTTGTCTACCATCCATCTACATATTTTCCGTTGCAGAAATTACTTGTACGAACAAGTAAAAGAACCCACCGTAGAAGAAACGGAGGGCTTTAGTGTATGCAGGACGGAACAGCAGGTGATGTCAGAACTGATTCACGGGAAGGTAAGTTCCGAACACACGCATCGAGGGGGGGGGTTATTTCTACTCTCTGATGCGTTAGTTTGCAAGGTACGCCTGGAGGGTGGAAACACAGCGTTACTCACTTATAAACGTGTCTCCCGTGGGCCTTGGGGTGTCGCAAGTAACTTTGACAAGTTATCTGAAGTACGCGGCCCTTAGAAGGGTTTGGATCGGCAGATTTATACAGAGGAATCCTAGTAGTAAAGATGCAGTTCCACCTACTCTCTATTAGTGATCACTATATAAATAAAAGATACTAATAATAGTACTGCTGAATGGCCAGGCCGTTTACAATACTAATTGTTTAACAATACCTTTTATATTCAGAATTTTCAGGGAATGCGTAATTTTCATGTGATTTAAAAGCTGCCTGTAATAGGTTGTTACCATAAAGAGTTTTAGTACATTGTTGCCGGTGCTTTTTGTTTGGGAAAGCACCGGCATCTCTACCCAGCTTGACTGCGGTGCGTGGAAAAGGGAGATTGCAGAAGACACTTAATCAGGTGAGGGAAATATTGGGGGTAATAAGTTTCCCATTGAAATAAAGTTAATTTTTTCTGGTTGATTTAGATGAAAACAGAGATCCAGAAAGCGTTGAACAGAAGAAGGCAGTCGCGGGTTAAAGCTCTACGTACAGACGACGCAGCACGGACCAAGCAGGAAACATTTGCCCCAAAAACCCTTGCTGTAGGCTTGAAACCATCAGCTTCACGGTCCTGACTTCTGTGGATTATATGACTTCAGAAATATATCTCTTTACAATTTAACTAAAAAGCAGCTTATTAATGAAATGCATTAAGACTCACTCCATAGCAACATGCAAAGGGTTTTAAAAAAAATATCCTGGTTTATTAATCACTCATTTGTGGGTCTGTGTTGGTCCCTAAAAAACAGTTTGGGTTAAGTTTTTAAAAAAGTAGCAATTCCCGGTTTATGAGAATACCCAGCAACGGCTACCAGAATCACAGTATTATTCAGCAAACAGCGAGTGGCAGGTCCAGAGTACAGATCGTTCCTTATTCCTCTCCGTATCCCGCTACCGGACAAACCAAAGCCCTGCGAGATAACGCCGTGCCCTAATAAAGCCACCTCATCTGTCCTTTGTACCCAGAAAACACAAGCGTGCAAGGCAGACATCAAGACCCGATCTGTCGGCCCGCGATATGGCCCCGGTAATCAGGTTTCTCCAGAAGTCCCGATAAATCCTAGCAAACATCCCTTATAGGAAGAAAGTGCATTTGATTGATTATTGTTCTCCTTTTAAAATCGGTCAGAAGAAGAAATTAATACGGGATGCCACGGTCTTGCAGCCCGTCAGCGAGAAAACCTTGTCGCCGTCTGGGAAGTATACGAGGCTGTCCACCACCGAGCGGACGAGGACCTCGTCGGGCTCCATGCCCTGCTGCTGCATCTCGTTCAGCACACACTGGCGGACGTGATTCTTACGCAGCGGAAGAAACGGGACAATAACGTCGATGAGGCTCTGATTCATAATCTGCGACTTCCAGAATCCGTCTGAAACAAACAGAAAGATCCTCTCGGTCAGCGATATTACTGTACAGCCGTAACCTTAAGGGGGGGGAAACAACATGGATCCTTACAGCATACAGAACCCAAAGCCGTGTTAATATGTTACAGCAGTCAGTTCATAACATATCTGCCCCGGCAATACCCCACTGTTCCGACGAGCTTCTCTCGTTCCCCGTAAAGGAGACTTACGTTCCGGATTGGACATCACTGCCTTCGAGACGGCAGACTCCAGGTCGCTCAGCTGAACTTCTTCCCTGTCTTTGCGCTCCCTCCAAAAATCTAACGCCACCTGGTTGATCTCCTCGCCCCCAGCATTGCTGAAAACAAACAGAATTGGTCATTTTCAATAGATGGTCCTAACTTGCCCTGTCTATATTCTAACAGCATTTTAAAAATGAACAGATTTGAACAGATTTAAAAAAACAAAAAAAACAAAACCATATCTAGAACTAGGCTCAAAGTTGTAGTTCTGAACATCAAAGCGGTATCACTTTTGATGTCCCCTGTATAGGGGGTGCCCATTGCCCGGCGTTTAGCACCAGAATTGCATCTACGACGTCAAGTAGGATAGTCGGCCAGCGGTCTCCGTAGGAGCGAGTCAGATATCGTTCACTTACCTTATGAAGATGAATATCGCCTTCCTGTAGTTTGATCCGTACACCACCCACGAAGGACCAAGGAAAGGCGAGATAACGTCGATTATCCCCGGGTGCATCTTATCCATTTCCTCAAAGACAAAGACCGAGCGGCCGCAAGAGGTGAGGTTTCCCTGGATCCATCGTCTCAGATCCTCCTAGACAATAAGAGCATCTATTAGGTGAGCTGCGAACAAGAAATACAGCGTATTCCCCAATAAGTACGTTGATATAGCTGCCATAATGCATAGGACTCTCTACCGATATTTGCAACAGACTAAGTTGGATAAGCGGGACAGCCTCCCAGCAGAAGCGGTACTCCTGCTAACCTTGTACTGCTCCAAGCTGTGCGCGTGAGGGAAGTCCAGCACCGGCGAGAAATGATGCACGAAGCGGCTGAGACTGCCCTCCTTATACAGATGCTTCAGCAGCACAGAACTCAGGAAGGTTTTGCCGGTGCCGCTCCAACCGTGGAAGGACAAAACCAACGGCTTCCTCGGACTGTCGCTTTCCACGAACTCCTTCACGGCTTTAACCACGAGCTCTCGTGCCAAGTGCTGCCCGAACACGTTGCGCGCAAGATCGCACTCCAAAGCTGGGCATAGAAGAGGAAAAAAAAGGTTAAAAGCGCCCCGCACACTGCATAGTACACACCGCGGCTGCGATCAGATCTCCAATCCTTGCTTTCAAATGAAAAAGTATAAAATACAATCTAAAGTCCCGCCTAATACATATTCCGCGGGGAAATGGATCTTAGCTTCCTCAGGACCGGGCATGCGCGACACCCGAAGCATTCCAGTCGCATACATAACGGCCTGTGCAAGGTTTCAAGAAATGAGCTTCCCCATGCGCACGCAGGCATAACGCTCGCATTGAAATTAAGCGGGGGACGCTTTCCTGCGTAGCGATTGGCTGCATCCAGGGAGCCCTTTATTATTTATTCATGCTTGGCACAGGTGTCCGGGGCAGTAGACGGCCCTTGAAAGTTACGCTGAATGCTGCAACATTTTCCGTTAAAGGAACCGCCGTCCATATAATACAGAATCCGCACCATAATTAGGATTATATATATATACACACACGCTGCGTATATCTATTTATATATTCTATAAGCTTGTTCCGGCACGTTGACGATTGTTATGCTATAGACCACTACTTATGTCCTGTTTACCCATTGCACAGCGCTACAGAATATGTTGGCGCTATATATATTATATATATTACTTACAGCTCTGCCTATTGCTTCTTAAACTCATTTCATTTACCTGTCAAGCTGGTATTGAACATACAGCAATACGTAATAAACTTGTTTGCCCCTCACAACACCGGTGTTACCCCAGCTAAGCTCTTTAATGCCCCCCCCACCTTCCTCAATGGGTCTGTGAGGTCTGTCCCCTGTATACCCTGCCCGTCGATGCATGCAGCAGGGAAGCGGAGGTTAAAGGGTTAAAGCCGCGCTTACCGCTCAGTTGGGGCCGGAAGTCGCATTCACAAAAGTCGAAAAAGCTGCACTGAAGAGCGGGCAGTTCCCAGGGGGTCCCAGTACCTGACAGGGCAACAACCGCCAGCGCCAGCCACCAGCCGGCCGCCATACTCAACGGGCCCAAGGCATGCCGGGTAATGTAGTCTGAGTGTCTGCTAGAGCAATGCGCACAATGACGTTTAAGAAATGAGGACCAGCCGGCGGCGGGTAGTCACATGATCCAAGGCTGACCTGGCTCGGCAGCCATGTTGGTAGGGGAAACGGGAGAATACTAACGTGAATGCAGTGACTTGAATAGGTGGCTGGTCCACGTACTCTTTTTTACAGTACCTAAACTAGCTCTTGTACTGCTAAATACCCCAAACTTTTCCTAGAAATAATTATCTTCATCATGTAAAATTTTGACTTGGAATAGTTGCAGGGAGCACTTAAATGTCATGTGACACAAAGCTGGTACTGATAGGCTGTTGCCATAAAAGTATAAAATGACAGATCTGCTAAGGTTTATTTGCTTAACACACTAGAGAGTGCAATTATTGCTTTGTATAAGTGGAACAGCACCTTTAAAGAGACAATAACTGGATCACAGAAGGAATCTGTTGCCATATGGAAATCTCCAATTGGATTTGGCCAAAGAGGGACACTTTTGTGTTAAGGGACTATTAACATTATTTATTGTTTTATATAGCGCCAGCATATTCCACGGCGCTGTACAACGGGATGAGGTTAAATACTTAAGCATCGGTCTTGCTAAGGGGTAGGACTTTATATTTTTTGAGCTATAGAGCACCTACAAAAGAAGGGCATTGGGAGAGGTACGAGCGACAGATGGATTTGGGTCCCAAAAAAGTCCTCCCTCTCCTAAACAGGGACACCTGAGAGCCGGCACCATTGGCAAATACCCCGGTGGGCCAGCATCATCACACACACCCGATCGGTAGTGTACCACCGCGCGCGTGCACAGCTGTTGGCCGATTGATGTCATCGGTGGCCGCAAGCCATGAAGCGACGGGGTCGCCTGGCCATCACCAGCCAGCCCTGCTTGTGGGGTAACCATATATAAGATATAATAAAACGTACAAAAATTGAATTATTTACATCAATACATTTATTCACAGAGAAATCAGTAAGACGTGGCTATGTACAATGAGCGGCTCGGATGCTGTACATCACGGAGATGAATGAAGTCATATGTACAAAGAAACGTTCGGTTTTTTTACAACCCTGAAAGGGTTTTTTTTATTCCAGCCATGAATTAATATCATTAACCCCGGAAAGTCAGATTGATCCGACCGGCAGCCAATGCAGTGATCTGCCGGTGAGCTGCGCATGATCTCTGACTTCCATCTGGCTGGGGGAGGATCGAGCGATCAGAAGTTCAATTCTTTTGTGTAAAATGTATTATTTAATGTTTTAAACAGGAATTCTTCACAGTCATTCAGCGACGCCATTAAGTTTAACAATGTTGGAATGCAAAGTATATACATTTGTGCAAATATTCTTTCACCAAATAGGCATTTATGCTCATTTCCCCCACGGGGGTGAGTGAAGCAGACAGCGCTTGCTTCACTTTTACTTTCAGTTACAATCAAGAAGTGCTTGCTTTACAAACACACTGCTTGCTCGCTTTCCCGGCAGCTGCTTGCCGTCACCTGGCAGGCAGCACTGTCGGGCCGTCTACACAGGCATTGGGGATCTCACCCCAACCTTATACCCCCATTGGCAGTGCATAGGGCTACCCGTGCCTCCGATCTGCCCATACCATCTGACAGAGAGGCGCACGCGTCAGACTCAAAGGGGCATGGCCTAGGGAACCTGCAGAAGGTTTCATAAAGAAACACTGTGGGCCGTGGAGGGGCCAAGAGGACTTCAGTTTTACACCATTAGGAGCAGTTCCTTTAAACCTTTCCAGTCTGCATTAGCACCATGCATGGTGGAAGGCCAGCCAATTAAAAAAAAAACTGAGATGGCCCTGTAAAATGCATAGTTAATATATAGATATATGCCAATTATCAGTGATGTAAATAAGCATTAGTCAAGGCCCACCTTCATAATGGACAAACATGTGCAGAGATGACGTCATTGCCGCTTAGTTTAATAAATAAGTGACAGTGAGCTGTGATCCGCAGCGGTAGACTTGCTGTCTGGCTGCTATTCCAGTTATTGCCACTAGATGGCTCTTGTAATCTATATTTTTGTGCAATTCTGGCTCATTGAAAGCCCCAGGAGCCTGCTTTTAGGGGGCAGTTACTTAAGCCCCCTTAACTTTTGCTTCTGACTAGTGGTCCAAACCCGAATGCGTTAACCATTTGACGTCTACCGAACGGATCCTTCAGGAACTCACAGGGTTAAGCTCTCTAACCAATTTCTACTCCCCAGTGTATGGTGCATTCTCTACATGCAGTCCCAATGATACTTGCAGAAATAATATCCCCCCCTCCATGTGTGTTGCGGATCCTTCTTGCAGCAGTCGTTTAAATGGAACAATGTCAGATTAATCCAGCAGGACCCCCAGATTATGTTTGTGATGCACTGCTTTGGGCCCCCGGTGTATCCTTTGTGTTTCCCTCATTGTCCCCGCGGGTCCCAGATTGCCATCGTGTGACACGCTTTGTTATAATTCGCTGAAGCGCACCGAGGGTTCCAATTTGTGTGACAGAGCAGTGAGCACTTTTTCGAACTTGTCAAATCTCTCCGATTGGCTTCCAGACGCCCCACGGCCGCCCCACAGCATCCGCATCTGGAACTCGGTGCTGGACACCTCCAGGAGATCAGATCTGGGCTGGAGACCTGCAAAACAGGGACTTTGAGGACTCGGAGGACCAGAAGAGCAGGCGACGTTACAGGAGCAACTCCAGCTTGTACTGCACACACTACTGTGTTAAAGCTGGATGGACTTCACACAAGTTTTTACTTATCAAAGCTCATGCACACAGTACACAAAGAGGGAACGTGAACCGCATGAGAAACTACTCGTTTGGTGGTTAAGCCCCTGAAATTTACTACGAGCAGAGTCTTAAAACACCCAAGCCGTGGAGATATCACTACTGTGATTGCTGATAATAGTAATCCTGAGTCACCCTGCTGTGATAAACAGATTAGCTATAACCGTATTCTCTTCCGTTCCACAGGGACAGCGTGACGTTATTTGGCACTGGGGATTGAAACCCGCTCAGTGTATTTGTACAATAAGATGAGATTCTTCCTCGGAATCACAGAAGAACCTCATGGTCTTCACGTGGCCCAGGCGGCTGGCTCATTACTAACGGAACCCATTTGATCTATGCCTATTCTAACAATAGACCCACCCTGGGACATCATATTAGTAGTTTTATTCACATAATATAATCATTTCAGAGCATAATGTTTTTTTTTTCTTTGTAGAGATTTGGAATAAATGAGTAAAAATATGAAATTTGACAATAATAAATAGAAGGTTATGCATTGGGTTTGTGCAAGACTTTTTCTTTATCTTTTTTTGCGAAGTCATTAGAAAGTACTGGTTTGCTTCGTTTTTTTAGGCTAATTTACATCTTGTTATTGGTGTTCAAGGTGCCGACAGTATCTTGTATCAAAAGGGGTTTTTCCCAAGATTCCAACATCAAGCACTTATTTAAAAGGTTATTGGCTCCATTCCATCCTTGCGCAGCTCAGATCCCCAGGACTGAATGACACATTTCATCTGAGGTTTTATGAACTAAGAAGGTTCTTGGATTCTTGGTGCTTACCTTGGAGCCTCATCTCTGCATTGGTTCGGTAAAGTCCACCATGATGCGCCACCATCCGGGCAGCCTCCAGATGGGCCATGACCACTTCGACTCCGTTATCAATGCTGTCCCAGGGCTCCCCGCCGTCCAGCAGAGGAGCGTCCCGTTCCAGGAGGGTGATGAGAGGGATGATGTGCGGGAATGTGGTGTTACTCAGCGGGAGGCTCTCTGCACAGGGCACACATTACGACATCATTTTACGATGACATAGTAATCATTTCATCCAATACTTATTTTTCTGGAGTTACGCACTAAAGTTTTCCTGCGAGAGAACTCTGCTGTGCGTAAATCTGGACGCTCACCTTTTCCTTCATTCATGCTCTTCAGGAATGGCTTCAGCTTCTTCTCATACAGGATGGCTCCTTCTGTGTGTCTCTGCCTCAGGCTGATCCACGTCTGCTCGAGTCTGGAGATCTAAGAGCGTGGGATAGGCAGGCGGTGTTACCCCACGGGGTGAGGATGCATTAAGCCGGCTGTGTTTGACTAACTATCCCTACCGGGCAGTAATGGATCATGCAGGAGGTCTCATGGAGCCTAATGATCACCCCCCCCTCCCCTTACAAATGTGACAGCAGGCAACCAAATGAAAAACTGCCGCTATATTAACTTTGTGTTGCCTGAGTATATAAACGAAATTTATTGGTCTGACCAAGGAAGAAATATACGTACAATGGTAATATATTTTAAGGGGTTATCCAACGCAACCAACGAGGAACATGGTGGAAATGTCCACCTTGTTGAGTAAACGTTCCTTACCTGTGACATCTCCAGGGCGCTCATCACAGCGGCAAAACTAAACATGTTCCCCATGGTGCCTTTCAGCTCCGCCGCCAGCTGGATGGTCTTATGCAGCAGGGCAGCTCTCTCCTCCGTGCTTCCGGTGCACCCCAAAATATCCACCGCAATCATGATGGACATGGTGTGAAACCTGCAAAGAGGAAGAAGAATCGACTCATGGGTTACCGTGCAAGGGGTTAGGATGTGTGGTCGCGCAGGAGAACCGTGTCCTCCTTTTTTTGATGACCTCGTGAAGATCAATGATGTTTTGGCATTATATTATTTTTTGGTCGTTTTTCATTCTTTGCCTAGCAGGGCCCGGGCAGGGCAATGGTTTTGTAAACAAGGGTTTGAATTTAATAACGTGGCCCTTCTGCCCTCCCAGCGCCACGTCTCACGGGAACAATAGAGCCACGGAGCGGAGCTGCTCTCTCTCCACGCACCTTTCCAGAAGGTCAAGTCGCAGTTGGCGCCCATGTGGCAGCGTCAGTAGTTCCATGCCTGAGCTCACCCCCATGGTCCGCTGCATCTCCTTGGTAACGCCGAGTATCCTGGCAACCTGGGAACGATGCAGAGATTCAGATTAATCTCTCCTAATTGGAAATAGATTGCAGCTGATAACGCAGAAAGTCGCCCCGAAGGGGATTCTAATCATCAACACATCAATGGAAGTTATTCTAAACCCACGCAGGCAAAGGTCTGAGGTGGAAACGCTTACACGTATTTCCAGGTTAATGACATGACTATGACATCAGTGGAGATGCTAAAAATAACTGATGATGTAATGAAGCCTGGCAAAGCAGCCACTGGAAGGTGTTACTTTATACAGATGCATTTAGCATGCAATCTTATTAAATATGTTCTGATATATATATATTATCTGATATAATAATAATATTATCTGTACTCAACGGCGTCTCCGCTGTATGTAGGCAGATTCACAAACCTCTGGTCACATTAAACAGATCTTTATAGTTTCGAGGTTTATCGTAACACATTCTGCACAATAAAAGTCAACGCAGCTAATTGCTTTAATTACAGACGGCCCCAGACAAGGAGTAGAACCGCCTGAGAACGAGTCCAGGTGTCCTTCACACGGACGGACAGTCAAAAAATGTCTGGAGCTCCCCCCCAGAAGGCAGAATTTGCGTGATGGGACCCCGTAAGGGTTATAATAATGGCTCTACTTTGTCTACCCAGGGAACCAGCACTGGCCAGCCGCGTGGAAGTCCACGTCAATAAATGGTGTCCTCCAAGAAGCCACCATGAAGAAGTCACCTTGACTCACAGGGAATCCCACTGTCAACACTATGGCAAGACCACGCACACTACAGCGAGCCGAGCGGCTGATTCAGTGGCTCAATTGGCAGATTGAAGCAGTGACGACTTATGTCCCGGGGCAACATGGAGCATGGCGAGGGAAACCTTCCCTATCGTTGGAGTCGGGGAACTCCTGACTGGTCGGAAAAACCATCGAGCTGTGTGTCTTTTTTCCCAACAACAGACACAACCATTTAATTAAATCAAGCGTATAAGTGATGAGACATGTTATCTAATTACTAATCCAGCTGCTAATTACAACATTTTTTTGCCAGGATTTAAATGAGTCACTTGCTTGTCCGTATCGCTCGTCTGTCACTGATAAGATGCTATTAGTTCATTATGTACACTGCGAAACCTTTAACTATCTCAGTATCAGGCACGGGCACTCATGGAGTTAATAAGCAGAAATAGATAGGGGTTACAATGATACAATGCATCGCAGAATAATCATGGTATCCAAACCCTCCCTGAGGTGCTGCTGGGTCAAAGGGTTAAATCAGTGGCTTGTCCCAATTTCCTTTTCCCCCTCCCCAATTTTTGGTGGCCCTGGGTGATTCTCTTACCTCGCAATCTACTTTAGTAATGTGCTTGGCTATGGTTTTGGCATCAACTTCTGAAAACAGCTCCTTGACTTTTTTAAGGATGCTCATCTCCAGTGGCTTGTTGTCCACGGGGATCAGCATGGACCTGAAGCTGGAAGGGTTGAAGGAGGATTTGACTTCCATGGTTGGGATGATGAAGCATCCTTTGTCTCTCTCTGCCTCTTCCACCCCACAGTTGCCCCCTACCCTGGCGCCTTCGTCCACTTTTAATCTTTCCACGTAGCTCTTGGGAGGGAGTGTTTTGTAGGGAGAGTCATGTGTGGGTGAGGCTGGGCGCAGCTGGCAGTAGTGTCCATTATCCGGGTCCGTGTAGCTGTTTATGGAGGGTGAGGGCGAGATGTGTGGGTATCCATGGGTTGGTGTACAATAGGAGGCATCGGCCATATTTAGCGCAGCCTTGTTGTTTGCAGGGCACAAGTGGGGTTCGCTGGACCTTCTCAGCACTGGGGAAGCTGGAGGTCCCTGGGGCTTCACCCTGACAACTGTAGAAAGGCAGATAAAAGCACATGAGCAGAAGAAGCAGTCAACGCAATACAGGCCAAAACCTAATCGCTGGCATCTAACACCATGCATAAAGGTTCAATAATGTTCTTCTTATGCCTAAATGTCCATGCAGTCCAAGTTCACTCAAGCCGAAATCATCATTTACAAAGTCTCTACTATATCATGGACTTCAAGCAACACGAAGAGGGAATCTGGGGCTCACTGTGAATTCCCATTAATGAAGACTAGATTTGTCACATTTTAATCCTAAAGCCCAGCTCCTTCTTGCTAAGTAGTGTTTTGTTAACCCCTTAACCCCATCTTTGCTGCGGCCGTTACCTGTGCTGTAAGCAGGGGATCCCGGAGTCTCAGAAATGGGAGACATGGGGGCATGGAGGTCCTGGATTTGGTCTACGCTGACGGCGCAGTTTCTGATCACATCTCTGTGATGTGGGGAGGAGGTGCTGGTAAAAAAAAATTAAAGAACTACATGAACTATTTGCAAAGATATTTTACTGTCCTTTGCGAGCCATTTCCACCGATGTCAGGCCACCCTAGAGATCTCTAGTAGGATATCAAATAACCAGGTCCATTAACTGCGCTCCGGCAATGATGTTCTTACTCTAGTGCAATGCATTTATAATACATAAACACACATCTCCCACAAGTACAATGCTTTATATGTTTTATTCATCATTAGAAAGCATTTACTAGCCCATTAAAGTGCATTTACCCCTATATCTGATGGCTGGAAGGTTCTATAGGGCAAGGACTCTTGCAGCCCTAAGATGTCTACTGCAAATCCAAAATACTTCTCATTACGTCCTTAAAGTTCTATTTATAAATGCAATGACGACGTTCTTACCTGTTTGGACACCCGTTGTCTTTGGTAATCTTATCTGCGGTGAGACCGTCCGTCATGGTGATGCTTCTTCTCTTCATGTGTCCCTTTTGTGGGCTGCGAGAGCCGGCTTGCCTAGTCGGGGAGAGCCCATAACTGGCTTCCAGATATCGCAGTGGAAATGTCCGGTTGATGGGGCAATAGATGAGGGCGCCGCTGTGCTCCGACACCACCCGCCGGCTGCCCACGTAGAAGCGCACCAGCGAGGGAATGTTGTCGAAGCTCTCCTGCTCGAACAGGTATTGTATGCGTGTGTAGCTGTCGCTGGTCTTTATCATCACCTTGTTGATCTTAAAATGCAGCGATTCGTTCTTCCATCGGCAGGTCAGCACATAGTCCCCGAGGCTGGTCAACGAGTCCCGGATAAGGAAGTCTCCATTTCTCTGGACCAGGGGCTCGGATACCTGAGTCATTGGGATAATTCAAACACATGGCTTACAATGAGGCACGGTCTGACTTAACACACAATCCTTATTGAACATGGTAACTACATCCACGTTTAGTGGGGTCTGAGTAGATGCATTAACCATTTGACTGTCACGGGTTAAATAAATAAAAAAAATAGGACTCTTAAGGTGAGTTGTAGCTCAACATCAGGTAGAGAGCCACAGGTCGGTCATTGCTAACTTGTGTTGTCTACAGTGGTCTTGCGTGGCTGGAGATTGCAACCCAACTGACCTCTCGTGGTATGCGGCCGTGGTACCAGGCATGGCTGCGCAGGTCGGAGCTGTTAAGCTTTAATTCCTCCTCCAATTCTTTGTGAAGCTTCTCAGGTGGAGTGTCCAGGATGTATTTCTCCTTTGAAAACTGGAGGGTGATAATAAGGTACATATGTTAAAAATATTACTTAGAGACATCTGGGTACCGGAAAAAAATTGCTATTATTTTACTTAAGAGTTAAACTAAAGCAAGGGCAGCTGTTGGTGAAGTACAACTACCATGAGTGCCGGCTGAGGATTGTGGCAGGTGTAGTTCGAGAACAGCTGGAGATTAGTCAGTTGGCTGCCTCTGCTCTTCTGTATTACATCACCAGTTTAATATATCATGGCTCCGGTGCTGATCTTCAGCACGGGCACATCTACTTTCAGAGACGACAGGGCAAGGGTTGCACTTGAAGGACAACAGCGTCTTTCCATGCGACCCAAGTATGGGTTGGACCTTGGTGAGCTTTGGGTATCACTGAGCAAGCAGGGCACGTTACATCTGGTCCTGTCTGATTCTTGGTGATGAAGCCCTCCTATAAGCCGGAAAAATGAACATTACGACCCCTCCAAGCTCTCAAAGGGTTAAAGGGGGGGTAAGAAAATACCAGAGTTCTGGTGCCCCAATTGTTTCTTGAAAAGCCATTTGTTTTATATAGCGGCCCTCTTCAGACATTACGCTGTGTGTGAACCCCGCTGGGATCTGTCGTCTAAGCACGCCGTCCATTACACTGTCTAGGAAATGGCGCTTCAGACCGGTTCAGTAGCTCGTCTCTCGTTCAATGCCTTTGATAGCTACCAGTATCCGGTATAAATTGTGCATTTCCACTGGGATTTGCCGCCATCTTCCTTATTGAGGAACGTGTCATGGCTTCGTCTGATGTTTGATGAGTCTGTGATTGATCGCACCCGCTGGGCTGAAGCCAAACCTCGCGGAGTCCACATTACACTGACAGCCGACCGTGGCCCCCTCAGCTGATTGATGTTTTTTGTTCTTTCCCTGTCTCTGTCTGCCCCCCCCCCCTTTAACAGGATCATCTTTATCCCTTTAAGCCTGGCCGGGGATCCCTTCTCCCAGACCGAGACGGATCAGGACCTGAAAGACGTCTGCTCCGGGTTTTAAGTGACCGTGAATGTATTTAAGCCCCGTCGTTCCAGGTGGCTGCGTATGGAACCCCCGTCCTTTCTCCGCTGCGGTCCCAGATAATCCCCTTCTGCACAAAATCCCATTAAAGCCGGACAGCGTTCGGGGATAATACGGGCAGTTTAGGGCTTTCTGGCCGCCGCGTGGTAATGAGATTTGGGGGACGAGGAATCACCTGAGCTGATGGCTCTCGCACAGCCCCCCGTTCCTTACACTATAAGGGATGAGGTAATGCTCGGAGTCAGCTGGGTCCCTCCGGTACGCCTCTACGAGCCGCGTTCACCCGTACAATTTCACTTCTCTGCTCTCCGTGGAAGAGCAGTCTCTTTTTTCATTATATCCGAAGAAGAGACCTCTGAGATCATTGTTTTCTACTATGTAAGCCCCCCATGGACCCTCACCTGCTAATTACCCTATCTGCTGGTTACATCCCTTCTGCCCCTCTGTGATAAGAAGATTAAATACTGCTGGCTCCCCATAAGTCAAATTATTTCCCATTTCCATGTGGGAAAAATGCCATACTTTCCATAGGGGGAATCAAAAGAAAATATCCTAGGCGTGTTAGCGTGGCCGTATGTCGAGGGCCTTGTGAAATCCCTGTATTGTTGGATATAAAATTCACTTTTTTATCGTGCATAAATATGAAGACGGCTGTATGATGTAACTCGGATCCCACTGTGATGTCATTTGTGATCTGGAGCTAGATTATAATACTATAATTAAGCGTGATGTAAGCGTGACTCTATGTATGATAACGTTGTAACATATCTGATCTAAGCCAGACCCTTAAAACGGAGCGTTTTTTTCTTCTCTGTCTCCGATGGTTTGGTGGCCTCCAACAATCAGCATAACCATGTAATTACAGGGCTGATTGTTCTTCCTGAATGAGAGGTCGGCACCGAAGTGAAAAACATTGAGTTTAAAGATTAACGTCCCGGCTCTGCCCACCACCACCCTTTTCAGGCTTGTCAGACGAATGTCTGAATTAATCAAGATGTCCCTGTGCCACAGCTGGGGACAACACTGGGGAGGGGGGGTATGGAGCAGCTTTATCCGAAATAAAATACCATTCCGTTTTATGATGACATCATCTAAATATATATATATCCTGTCCAGTAAAATCCCGAACCAGGGGGAAAAAAAAAAACTTTCCGCAAACCTAAAGCATAAATTACTGTGGATGTTCTAAGGCAGGCTATGGATCTTGGAGGTAGATAGGGTGGGGGGGTGGGGGTAGCCTAATTACTGGTGGGGACACTCAGCCTAAATATCCCCTAGAGAGACCCAGGCTTAAGTAGATGCTGTTGCCATGCCAACCTTTCTCTATGAAAGCTCCGTGTCTGCAGCGTGGTCTGACAACTTGCCTGTGATATCGGCTCCTTCCACCAAAGCTCGCAGGATCCATGCATTGATTTTACTGGATATATATATATATATGTGTGTGTGTGTGTGTGTGTATATATATATATATAAGTTAATATATATATATATACGTCATTGCTACTGGCGATTTCATGGAGGGTCTTGGATCCTCACATAGATCTATATCCACTAGCAGATGAATCCACCATTGAGATGGTCATCCATTTGGACTTGTTGAGTTTGATACTATACAATAAATGTATATAATATACATTCCCAAGAACGCTTTGCCACTCTTCAAGCAACCATTGGACGATCTCTGCGCTGCTTGTTTCTTATTGGTTGCCAAACGAGAACACTTCTAATCAGATACACCTGATTAGAAGTGTAATTTGAATCAGGTAAATCTGTTCAAATACAGATTTCACCTTAACTCACCCAAAATTCAATCATCAGTAAGAAAACCATGATTTCTGTCTATGAGTATCTTGCTTCGGCTTGGCTACTACCCACAAACCATCCAACGCAAAAAATACCTTATCGGCCCATGGCCACTTTATGGAATACTTGACTAGTAACCTTACAAATACACAAGCCACAATGCAAAAGGGCATCTAGGATTCAACATGTCACAGAAACGCCATATTGGTTCGCAAACATCCATATTTTAAGAAAATGTGTTTTCTGATTAATATTTATACGAGCTTCTGTTGTGGCAAACCAGAAAAAAAAATGCAATTTTATTTTTTATTTTATTTCTGGATATTACATGAATAAAACAGTTGTTTTGTGTGCTGTACTTGTAATAAAAAAAAAAGATAAAATTGCCCAGATTGTGTTTTTTTTCTGTATCATTTCACACTAAATGCCACTTTGGTTCCCTGCCAAGCCTCGGGGCACAGAGTCCCTGTGGCTGTTACTGAACAATTTCACACCCCGACAGGCAACGCACGCCCGGCAGATGACACAAGCAGGTTTTCGACTTTTCGGTTTAATTCTTTTATGAATGACAAATGACCCAGTGCCGGTTATTAGCCCCTTTTTTTCCTGCAAGGGACGCTAACGTTATTGTAAGAAAAAAATGGAGATTTATGGCAAGTAATATTTTTTTAATGTTTTTTTCTTCTTTAAATTTCCTCCACTACTGATAGATTTAAAGATCTGGCATTTAATTTTGGGGCTCTCTGCCCCCCCCTCCCGCCCTGTTATGGGCGCTGCATATTCTCTCTGAGCTGCTATTGGATAGAAATGATGTCATGGTTCCAAAGCTAGGTGGGTTGTCATTGGCAGAGGTGCAGAGATGCTGCCGTCACCAGAGCAACACCCAGTCATTCATATATATGCCCAATACTCATCCTATGTAACCCTTAACGTACCAGGACACTACAAATCCTCCCTACCGATCACACGTTCTAGCACTTCGTCTGGATCATTTTTCTTCTCAAGTGCTAGAAGGTCCACCAACGGGTTAATATCCACAGAATCAAAACCTTCATGTCCTCCAGAGCTTACAGTCTGGGAATACTATATCTACTAATATCCAGAGTCTGACCACGTTCAGAAATGACAACTCCTCATATGGTGGACTCTTCTGATCCATATGGTGGACTCTTCTGATACATTTGATGGACACTTCTGATACATTTGATGGACTCTTCTCATACATATGGTGGACTCTTCTGATACATATGATGGACTCTTCAGATATAGATGGTGGGAGCGCCATGCTTTGCAAACCAAACACATGGACTATGACCACTTGCTGCCAGGAGGACCAGCAGTCCATGGCGTGAAAAGTTTACCCAATAATTCATCCTACCCTTGGTGGTAGCACCAGCTTCTATAAAGATTGTCCCCTAAACATCCTCTCCTCTGCAAATATCCAACCAGGGCTCCATAACCGAGATAGCAGGTTTAGAATCGTAAGCGCCTTACGTCCTGTCTGGAAATACACGTGTTAATGTGGCAAAGTCTGGCTCTAGAAAAGATGCGCTCTCTCCGCACGCTTGAACATACAGCTGGCCGCGGTGCAACCAGTGCCTGCCTACTGGGTCACACCAACAGAATCTTAACCTGGGAAGTTCCTCGCATAAACCTACAGAATGCACAATATAGAAGACCGCCTATATAAAAATTCTATAGTAAGGTTATCCAGACTCCAGAATCACAGTTAGCACGTATTCACTAATCATAGCGTAGCTATTACAGGTACAGCCAAAAAAAAAAGGGGACACCAGGAGCTCACAACCTAAACCTTCCTCGGCTTAACCTAAAGATCTGAACGGGTGATCGTAACACGAAAAAATGGAACGCGATTCCTGGCGGTTATGCCCATCGGGTACGGCTGCTTACCTGCACCTGCATGAAGGAGCCTCGGTAGAAGCAGCACGCAGCTGCTGAGAGGGCACTCCACAAACTGCATCGTTCCGTCATGGTAGAAAGATATCCTCCATTCAATTGCAGAAGCAAACGGGGCAAAAAAACCCAAATAAGAGCGTCCCCTTCTCCTGCCTGCCCCGGGTCGCCTCCTGTCTCGTGCGCAGAGCTGTGCTTTGGGGTAGGAGCCGGTGCAGCTGATGCGAGCTGCTGGTGCTGATGCTGCTGGTGGATTGCGGGCTGATGCTTCATGCATTACCTCATCCCTTGTCAGGAGAACATCATGGGAGGAGCCCATAGAAAATGCCCCATCGCAAAAGCCTCCGCTCCCCACCCCAATACCTCCCCCTTGCCTCCACCCTCCATATTCTTACCCCCCCCCTCGCATCCTGCCTCTTAAGGCTCCCACCTCCCCCCCTCTCGGTACATTTACGCAGGGAAGGAGGGATGTTATGTCTCTGTATGAATGAGGAGTCCTTGCTGGTGGTGGGTGGGGGCAGGGAAGGGACGCCCGGTCACTGGAAGAACCGACACGCGTGTCTGGGGGGGGGGTTCAGGTGGGAAAGCCGCTCCTTAAGGGTTAAATCTAAAATTATACAGCGAGAACCTTCTCCGCAACGCAAAAGAAATGGATGTCTTCAAACCTTTAAAGGCTTGAGAGGTTAATATGAAGAAGAAGGGTTAAATTAAAATGTTCACGTTATTTAAATATTGTTATTTATCATTTAATATAGCGCCATCATATTCCGCAGCGGTGTACAATGGGTCTACCTGATTTATATGATGATGCTTGGTGCGTCTTCTTGGCTTTTAATCTACAAGGACAGGCAGCTCTTCTCAATGAGACTTTTTGAATCCCACCGTTGCGTTCTGTCTCATATTTGGGGCTGTTGTGGTGCGACATGCAGGAGAGTGGGTCATTTCAGGGCAATTTGGGGTGTGGGTGCATTTGTGTAGCATGGCCATGTGTCCAAGTCGGCCCCCTGACTTCTTGGTGCTCTATCCAAGTTCTCTTAACCCCAATGTACTAACCTTTGGCTTTCCTGAGACCATGACTACTACCCTACTCTGATATGACCTCTTGGGGTAAATGTTTGCCTCATCCCTCTGTATCGTGCCCCCTAGCAGGGCATGGGTTTAGGGGCTTGACTCCTTAGAGGACGTGGCAATTACACATAAAGACCCTCACGGCACCGCTCAGCCACCTCTGAGTTGTGGAGACAATACATTGGAACACAGGAGAACATTCAAATGTCTTGTCCAATTTTACTTGAGCATCCTTGGCGCCTGCCTGCAGCTTAAAATGCAGCCTTGGTGTATGATACGCGACAGAAATGCATAATGCAATAGGACAAAAATGGGATTCACTGAGAGGGTTGTGGATAAGTGGAACAGCCTTCCAGTAAAAGTGGTTGAGCTTAATACAGTGAAGGAATTGAAATATACATGGCATAGGCATAATCTAAGACAAGCCCGATGGCAGATTAAGGTTTGAGGTTTTTTACAGCAGGGCTAAATGGGACGAAAGGTTCTTATCTGCCGTTAAATCCCATGTTCCTACACCTTCACTGCGAAGGCTTAAATCCCTCGCTTGCGCTCTGATACCCAATGCTCGCTAAGGACTGATACATGCCGATGATCTTGCTCCAATCTCTATATGGCTTGCAGGAAATACAGAGATCTCAAACCCTAGCCAAATATCAGCCCCTCTAAAATATCCATACATATTAATACACGTGCCCATTCCTTCTGAGCTGTTCTAATTACCATATAAATATCCTGCAGCCACAAAGCGGACGCTGTTTTGGTGACAGAGGTCCTGTTGCATAAGTAAGGCTCATTCACAACATTTTAACAATGCAAACAATGCCTATACAATAGCCAAGAACAGCCAACAGAAGCATTGGTAGCCTCAAAGCGCCCATTCCATCACAAACTAATATACTCCCAACAGCCCCGCCACGAATCTAAATACCCATTCCTCTTTCTTTATTATTGGACAGGGTGACGAATCGAGTCCTAGGGGCACCTGATGCTCCTCTCCACGTTTCTACACCATCCGCACGGATACACCGAAATCCTTAGAACCCTTATATATTTTTATATAGCGCCATCGTATTCCATAGCGCTGTACAACAGGAAGACGGGACAGAACAAGTAGTATATATTGACTTACAGAACAACAGGCGAGGAGGGCCCTGCTCAAACACACTTACATTAAATAGATCATTAAGGACAGTTCTGACCCGGTTGCATCTCCAACAAATGGGTACCACAATGGTCCAGCGATGTTTGAATAATTAACATGGCGGGCAGTGGTGTTTATGGCTCATAAACCTGGGATAATAATTCCGTTGGTTCGGTAACTTTAGAGCTGCTCAACACTCCGCTGATTAAACCAATAGAGTCACCTTGACATAATCACCTTCATCGCTGCTTAACCTTTTCCTTAACCAATGAATGTCCCTTCCATGTATTATGTCATCCTTTTTCATGTTTGGTTTTGGGTTTTTTCCTTTGCATTCATGGACCTTAATAGCTAATCTGATGATAACTTTATTGGCTAACTGAAGAAGGGACCTAAGTAGTTGCCAAAGCTTGCAATCTAATAGCATTCCGTTGAAGGTATCATATGGTATTATATTTATCAAATATGCTTATATCAACATTATTGCATTCTACAGGTCTAACGTAACGGGACACTTAGTGCTACAGATACTATCAGGGAATCAATGTCTATCACAAACTCTCTTATACGCGTCTTAAGCCCGACAGTGTCATATTTTCAAAAAAGGGTCAATATATCATAGCATTGAGGTATGAGCCAGAGCAGAGGTCGGGTTGCCATTAGTTCTGCCTCAGTTGTCTGATGGAAGAAGGCATCTGCAGAGCTTTGAAACTGCTGCGATCACTCATCCTGGCCACACAATCACAGAGCGGACGGAGTGTGTCTTACCTTCACGTAATCGCTCCCCGGATCCAGGCTGCTACAGGTACTGCAAGAGAGCAAAGGCAGAGTCAGAGAGGATCTGGACGATACTCAAAGGAGTCCACACCAGACCTGTGAAGCCTTCAAAACCTGGCCTCTAGGAGCTACCCGTGCCTGACTTTTATAGATATTCTGTATGTTGGCATTTAAATCAACTCGGAAACTGTACCAGCATGTTTCCACTCCTGCTTCGCTCAGTCGGACTCTCTTAATCCCAACGAGGACTTCCCAAACTGAAATCCTCCTTTTTGGATAGTCTCAAAGCAGAGTAGGTGACATGGTCAATCGCCTTCTGACGGAGGATTGTTCTACCATAGGGAACATCAAGCACTCATCCTACTTTTAATAAAATTGACGCCCTTCTCAAAAAATAATTTATCTTCTTCTTGGAACATCAGGTTGCACTGGACCCAAGAATCACACATCACCTATAAACGAAATTGCCGTTGGACAGCTGGTTATTTGTAAACCCGGCGGAGGAAATGGTCCAATATTCCATGTGTTTTGCTCGGTAAGCTCCAGTTTTTGAATCTCTCTGTTCTGCGTGGCACAGGACACCGTGTTCTCTAACAGGTTTCCGGACCGGGAGAATCAATGAAGGACTAAAGGGGTCAAGTGGCAGGGTGCGACTCCCGCAGGAAACGGCCCGCCGTATGCTTCAATCTGGACAATGCAAGGCTTCCTTTCACCTCTCCTTACATCCTCTTATGGCGAGGAGGGGAAAGCGTGTGTATCCGCACACGCACATTTATCCATGTCTTGTCTGACTCTTGTCTGACTCACACTTGAAGCCAGTCAGAGAGGCCAGAATAAATTAACCTCGGTCTATATTCCACATTATTTTTCTTCATATGACTCAAGAGTTGAAGTACAATGGAGAGCCGGGGAAATGTTACACTATTTCCACTCAGTTACAACCGTTTGCCTCTTTCCGATATCATTCCCGATTTACCATGACATCAATGCTCCTGCGCCTTAGAAGAATATTTATGGGAATAATGTAACCTTTAAAAGCTTCGGATTTTATACTGGGATATGGTTTACCCAAATAGGTTATCCACTTAACTTAGTGTCTTCAACACCCAATCTTGGTCTATTACTCAACATCTCTTAAGGTACGGTTCCCCATTTGATCTCTCACGCCCCATGAGTGTGCACTAAGTTCTGATGAGTGCTGGGGAGCAAACGTTAGCTGGGATGATTACATTTGGTTCATGGAGCTGTAGTCGCATGGCCCTATAATTCTTATCCTGTACGTTTACTTTAATAGTCTACTGGCAGCGGCAAGATCATAAACTCAACATGGCATGGCCAATCAAACGGCTGCGGCACAAAGGTGAGTCTTGTCCAACCCAGATTAACATTGATCCCACACATATACCATAGAAGATGCACAAAAAGGATCCATTTGTGATCTTAGGTACATTGTATTAAGGATGCCCCATGTGGCCATGCATGGTATTGCAAGAAAAGAACTACTGATCATGTTCTTCAAACCAAAGGAATCCGTGAATGCAGAACATTTAATCTCAAAAATATCACATAATAAAAAGATATATATATATATAAGGGTCTTAGTATTGCCCTTACTTTATTAACAAGCACTCTATACACAGGATTTTTCAATCTTTAAAACCCCCACAATTTTGTGACACACTGTGTTATCGAGATGCAACATTTTTCATTTTTCTGCGGACTAAATATTGATACAATTGTGCTACTTCTGTATCACATGTAGACAAATTGTATTAAGGCAAAGCCGTATCACATTCTGAAGAACATTGGAATTTGATGGCGCTATATAAAACAATAAATAATAATAATAAAATAGTATTATAATTACACGAAAGAATGTTGGACGAGATAACTTTAATACCCTTTGGTAGCTACTTTTGATACCCCTTGGCCTCGGTACGCAGCTGTAAAAATAGTCCTAATGTGCTAGAAATGAGAGATATAGATTTGAAAGTTCCTAACCTCTGCCGTGAGATAATGGAAAGAGCCCCTTGGTGCTGTCCTGACGCACAATAAATCACAACCCACATGTAACAGGCCTGGCTATGAGAAAAGGGGGCTTGGGGGGGGAGAGGGTGAGGTCATACAGCTACAGACCACTCTCCCAGGAGGGGGGGGTGACCTCTATATAAATAACATGAATCCTAATTGTAAGCAGATGATATCTGAAGACTTGGGGAAGGCAAAGTATGGGTAACAAAGAATGCCAGACAACCTCAGAGGGGGGGGATTAAAAATGCAGAGGCTGCAAAGCGCGATACACAAGTGGTGGGCTTTAAAAGCCTTCGGAAAAGGACAAAACAGGGCAAAACTGCTATAAGATTGTATGATAGCACCATTCGAGATAGGGAAACGATTTCAATTCGTCTACATTAACATTTTCATGACTGCGTCAATGTGCTGATGATCTCTCCGGGAGGTAGAGGGTTAAACTCCGGAGGGCATGCGAGGTTAGCACTTGAAAGGTTCCCCAAGTATAACCTGTAGTACTCGAGCCAGAAAGCTTTCTTTGTTTTATCCGTATTATATCAATCTTCCCCTTTTTTTGTGCCTGGAATAAATCGCTTCTCTCAGCAGAATAAGAATAACCCCACACAACAGCCCTGACCCCAGCATATAGAAGACAATACGATGTCAATTAAAAAGCATCTGAGACACTAACTCCATTTATTCAAATGATGCCAACTTTTTTGAAGCCATCAGGTTGTTTGAGGCTCCTCTACGACACAGTTTGTAGGCTACTAAAACTTTTTTATACTAACGCACTGCCTTTACCCTGTCGGGACGCAACGCTTCGGCTGCTACCCATGTCTGAGAAACGGTATACAAGTCCGATTCGTGTTAGAGAGAACCCTGAGCGCTAATTCAGTAACATTTCACTGTTTCTCATCTTTGATGGGTAACAAATGTGTTAGAAAATCAACGTGTCCGCTTACCGGTAGCCCATGGGGTAGAACCGTCGCCCCACATCCGTCACGGACCTGAAATCTAAACTCATCTCCAAAGTGAAAAACGTCTCTGCTGCTGGGAATCTGACCGTTTGTGAACTTGGGGAAGACTGTGCAGGACTCCAGCTCCAGCTTCCCTCCTCCTCATCGTCCGCCGTCCCTCCCTCCTACTGCCCTGTATGGAATGCACGGAGCAACAAGGGGAAGCCTCCTCTTGGCTCTGGAAACCCATGGAATTCCAGGCCGTTCGCATGCTCCTCGTATCCCAGGGCCTCATCCACCTCGTGTAAAGCACAGATCTCATGGGATAAGTCTAAATTTTTCAAGAACATAATCATTGGGACCAACTAGGCTGTGCGATTGGCTGTGAAAGACCCCGGGATTGTTATGGAACAAGAGAACATTCTTTTAGAGTGTCCGGAATTCCAGAAAGGCATTTAGAGACATGGATTATAGTCTGGACCAGTACAAAACATGATAACGATGAAAGGTGGCATCTAATGACCTCTGATCCTTCTAACCCTGGTTGTGACATGCTGTGGTCACCACAGACAATAGTATGGATTCTGCATTAAACCGATTTGAAATTGGTTTTTGTGTTAATAAAACACTTTGGTCTTGTTCTAAATTTGAAGTCAACACGATCAGCGTTTGGAGCCGTTGACAAATGGTTCATAGTTGCCTGCACCCTACCTTGAAATCTTAAAAGCACAAACGTCCCTCTTAAGACATTTGATCTTGCATGGAGGTATTTAAACAGAAGATACGTGGAATTCTACACCTAGAAAACCTAGGTATATGACACGCTGCCCCTTATAGATCGAAAAGACAATATAAGTGTCAATCACAGAACATGGAAAATGTGGTCAATGGGGCCTTGGCCCTAACTAAACCAGGGATGAACTAAATAATTCTACAAGAGAAACCTTCTACATTAACTTGCTAGATTGAGCTTTATTATCTATATTATTTCTTTGCAGGTTTCATCATGACTCTAAGCTCCGGCTCTTACCTGTCATCAAAGCTTCCACGGCTACCCTCCTGTCTATCCTTAAGTGTTTCTTTGTCTTCTTCTGGCTGTGGAACCTTTGGAGGCGTCTCTGGGACGGTGATGCCGATGCGGTTCTCTGCAGATTCGTCTTCGGGTTTGTTTTCTTGCGGCAGTGTAACAGAACCCTTGAGGAGCTTTTGGGATCCCAACTTCCTTGGTTCTCGTAGGGATGGCACCACCAAGATATCATCAGGGTGTTCGGCCAGTAGGTCGATTTGAGATGCCGCTGTGGCTGGGGGCACATTGCTTTTCCCCTTTTTGGATTTAAATGCATGTTTGTGGAATCTGGGCAAGGTCCCCATGTGGCTGTACATGTCAGATGACCTGGCGTAGGAAGGGCTTTTGGGGATAGCTGTGAGGTCATCCTGTGTCTTCTCAAACATGCTCTCTGACCTCACATGGTGCTGCTGCAAGGTTGCCTCTCGAGACTCCTTTCTGCGGAAAGCACGAGGGAGGCTGCTCAGGCTGCCAAACACATTTAATTTAAAGAACTCTGCAAAAAAAGAGATGAATGATCAAATAATGTATATTAAAACATGTCCTTTACACAAGCAGTATTGGAGTTATAGCCAATGGTATAACAATAAGGGTCAGGGGTGACCCAGCCATACTACACCCCAATGCATTTACCAGCCTGCGCATAGCTAGGGACCTATGATGTCATAACCTTAAACCTTGTACCTCTGTGCACAGAGAGCAGGAGCGAAGCAATATATCCCAATGGAGATATACAGAGCCGCCATCTTTAGTTTATTTATGCTTTATGTTAAAAATGACCACCTTCTCCTTCCCCACCCATCTTCAGACCCCATATTTAAAGAAAGCACATTATTTATCGAAAGTCATATATTTTAATATTATACAAAAATCTCCATCACGTTGTCCCTATCCTGTATTAGGACAAAAAAACCCCCAAATTTGCCTATTTTGGTGTAGCTTTGGTTGGCCGAGACATGTAGTATGGGGGTCTACAGCCCCCGGAGTGTGAGAACCTGGCTCTTTCTGTGCAGGATGTATACACAAGACGTGTCCCGCAGAGCTGTTCCCGGCCCGTGGGAACAAAACATACATTTTCCCCCCAAAATCTTTTACATGTGTGCTGAATTAGAAGGTCGGTGGGGGTCACGTCAGTTCCAGGCTTTATCACAATGCCTGAGCTGAGGAACTCCGATAAAGGGGCGAATTACCCGTACGTGCAAAGGATTTATTTTGCGAATTCTAAAAAGATGCAAATGACTTTGAGCATTCAGCATCGAAACATGGGATTTGCCGGCAGATCAGACCCATTCGGCCCGTCTAGTCTGCCCGTGTTTTCTGCTGTGAAGACTCAAACCTTAATCAGTCCTTGGTTCAGGAGCCGTATGCCTATCCCATGCGTGTTTAAATTCCTTTACTGTATTAGCCACTACCACTTCTGCTGGGAGGCTGGTTCATTTATCTACCACTCTCTCTTATGACCTCCTGTTCCGGACTGTACACCTCCCAAGTGTACATTTGGCTGGTATTATTTTTTACAAAATATGATACATTTTGTTCCTTTTTTAATCATTTTCTATCCGGATGTTTTATGTTATGACATGGTAGGGTATTAGATTGACTGTGCGCCATCTGCATGAATAATTTTGGCCCGCTAATTTTTCCTCCCCGGATGCCCCTCTTTTCTAGGTGCTCAGAGTGTTTGCTGGGTATGAGGGTATCGCAGGGTTCTACGGCCCTAAAAGCCACGATAACGTGTATAGAAAAAAAAGGAAATTTGCAAATATTTTTTCCTAAATAAAACACATCATTCATATTCTTAACGACTTAATAACAAACAACAATCAATAAAGTTACATCAATGTTTTATGGAAGCCCTGCCCCCTTGGCCACGCCTGTAACCCCGCCTCTAACCACACTGTTACTAAAATAAGTTAATATTCCATTAACTTGAATAAAGCCCCAAAACTAGCCCTCTGCTTCATTTCAGGAATAGTAAATATTAAGCGTATTTTATATCAGCAATATTATTTTGGGAATATAATAATTGGACAGACTCTAAGTTGTCCAAAAAGACATACATTTATGTCTATTTTGTTCCTTGAATTTAAAGGGTTTTCCAAGAACGGTAAATGGACGCGGTGCCAACGGGCCCCGTGCCCCCCCGGTTACCGCCAGGGAACGGATACCATGCTTATACCATTTCGGTTTTTATACATATATATATATTGTAAAAATGTTTAATAATAACATGTGACGCATACAATATAATTACTCTACCCTGATGTGCTAAGACAAGGTTACCCGGGTCCCATATTAGCTGGGATGGTAAATGAAGGGGTTAATAAAGTCTGGATCGTTGCCCCTCTATCTACAGGACAGCTGGTCTTTAACTCCCATTGAACCGCTTTAAAGCCAAAAACATGGTCTCGCAGGCGGCTCTCCGCTCCCCGGCAGAAGAGGGGGAACAAAGCGGCTTACAGGAGCGCCGGGCGTCTGCCTGCAGGGAGAGCTGCCAACCGGCGGCAGAATCTTAAGTGGTTACGCTTCCGTCTGTGCGGATGGCAAACGCTTTGAAAAGCCGCTAATGCCCACACAAAGGCGCCATTCTTAACGCCACCGAATCACAGGCTGCCATGCTAATAGGGAAAGTGACCGGGACCGGCTGAACCCGGCCAAAACAGATTAACAAATTAACTTTAACAAACAAAATAACAAAAAAATAATAATATATAATAATATATAAGGACTGTGTTGGTTGCCCCATGAAGATGGTTTGCATTTAATATCGAGAAACCTTGGTATTTTCCCCCAATAGTTCTGTAATACGCGTTCTGCGCAACTCCTTGCCGTGGGAACATTTTTACCCCCCCTTCCCAGCGGTTCTTTCTTTAAATGAAGAAGTGAGAATTAAGATTTTTGTTCTGATAACACCCAAGACCACAATCTGGATTTGCATTGGCAGCGGTCAAAAACAGTTTCTCATAAGACAGACACTTCCTCCTTTAACGCTTTCCCGGCCCCGATAGGACGCACCTCGCTACCGAGCACAGGGTGTTGGTGTCTGCAGGGCAGGTGGTGCCCCCAGCTCTTAGGGCATCATGATCTGTGTAAGCGGAGTGGGCAGCAGTGGCGCCACTAGAGTTGGTGTCCCCAGTGCGGTAACTCATAGTGTCACCACATGGACCTTCTCCCGTACCAGACCACCTGCCAGCGTGTGGACGTCATTGCGTTGTGTTGGCTCTGACTGGTCCCACCGCCATCTCTTTTGCCCCCCTCAAGAGCTTACATGGCCCACTTCGGGGACAATGTCCTGGAAGGAGGAACGCAAGCTCTGCACGTGTGGGGGGCAAAAAGAAAAAACAGGTCACCAGAGGTTGGCAGCTTTGGGTGTCACCATCACTGACGGTGTCCCCCAGCGTGGTCTCCACCCGCCCCCCCCCCAGTGACACCACTGGTGGGCTGCCTTTACGTTACGCACCTTTGTAGAAGGTTAATTCAGTTGGGGTTTTTTTATGCAAAATCCTGACAGTTAGACCCAAAATGCACCACTCGATAAGCCTGGAATACACAGACCTACTCTGACTGTCACATTATGGAAACCGTGGCGCCAAATTATTTACACATAGCGACATCTTTATAACCCCCCCACCCCCGGCGGACCCTTATTATATGTTAAGTTATTACATTTGAAAGCAAAGTGATTCATGAGAAGTTTATTGGGTGACGAGACTTTTTTTTTTGGACAATGGGTTCCTCTGCGTGAATATGCAGAAAGACGGGTATTGTCGGCGCCGGTGTTTACCTATTTCCATATTATTGACGAATGCGCACGTTGCTTATTGACATGTTATAAACCCCGCCAATCGCATAGGAGGGATCAGCATGATGCGCGCCGCTATTGAAATGTTAATAACGCACAATTAGCAAGTTCTACGTCACGGAAAGCTGTGATAGCGACGTGTTAGAAACAGACGAAGCTGCCCCCAAAATCAGACATCGAAAATAAAATACAGCGCAGCTCCAGAGTAAGCTAAAGTAGGGTAAGTAAAAGCTAAAGTTTCATGATTTTGCTCATAGATGGGGAGGTTGCACCTTAAGGAGTACGGAGTTTGATCTCTATTCTGCGTGAGACAAATTGAGAGCAAATCTGCAGATCTTATCTCGAAAATGTCGGTTTTTAACGGAAGCAAAAACTTAATGTTCAGAGGCTGGCTGTTTAATATAACTGGGGCAGAAAACACTTTAAAAGTATAAAAAATTGGGTAAAAAAAGGTAGAATGTGGGTTTTCTCATTCTATTTTTTTTTTCCTGCAAGCCCGGGGTGCCTCGGGCTCTTAGATCGTCAATGAAAATTGTTGAACAAGGTGCTCCAAAGCGTAGGGCCACAGGGGGGGTACCACGGATCTTCTAGGGTTCCCCCTGAAGTCTTCAGCCAAAAAGCATAGCCCACCCCACCCCACCAAAATCTTCAGGTTCCCCTGTGATGCGTTTCAGCAATGCCCAATTCTTTCAAAATATACTTCTATATCTGTTTATAGCCAACAGTGACGTAATAAGTATAAATTATGAGGTCACGCTGAAGGCATAAGTTTCGATGAAGAAAGGTGATGAAACACAATACAGATTGACGGGGCAATTGTCTCCGATGCTGTATTTGTGTAAAACATGTTATTTTGATTAATCCTAGCAATTATCTGCGATGTCAATTATCCTGACTGTTTGAAATATATACAGGGCCCCCTGCTGGCACCTTTGTAAAACTGCAGGCCTAAACCTTTCGAGGGTAGAACTTAGACCTTCAAACACATCCATAAAACTATACAAAACTAATTATCATGAGATGTTTTACATACTACTTCAAGTTACTTTCCTTCCACCCATCTACGTGCGTTTACCCAACAAGCACTCTCACTTGGTGGACCATGGACCATAGTTGATGAGCCACTGGTGTGAAGGACACGGTACAAACCTTGGTGAACATACGGCAGATCCCGGGTTACGTAGATCCCCATAGAATGTCTGACACTAAAGAGGAGGACCATACAATTAGAGCTTCCAGAAGAATGAAATGTCAACACCAACCAGCGGAGAGACCGCAGTTTCCCAATCTTCTGGCAGAGGCGTGAAGAGATGTCTCCTGATGTTGCAACCATCGCTGACCAGAAAAAAAAGCCCATTCATTAAAAGGTGACCGTTAAAGTTAATTCGGAATACTCACTGAATTTCTTGCTGCTCGGCTTCTTCAGATTCTCGCCCATTTCGCCTTGTTGAGAGACGCAAAGATTGAGTTATGAGCGACGACCAAAAAAGTCTACTTTTGTAGGAAATGTGCCACCTCTGTAGTTCTGTGGCTTGTGTCTGACTCGTTGTGGCCCCACCTTCTTCCTATAAACGCCGATGTTTACTTCTTCTTTTTAGCATCTCGCTCGTCTTCCCACCCAACTACTCAATCGATCGAGTCCATGTGGTTTTTGAGGCTTTGCTCTTCAACCACAGAGCTGAGCTCTGAACTGCGGAGCGTCTTTCTCAGCAAATGTGTGAAGCGCCAGCCCATTCATCTCAGTAAATGCCCCCCCTGGGCTACGGGTCACACAGGAAACGCCAAAACAGCATCAGTAATGCAAATGACGCTAGGTGAGGCTTTGTGAATAGAGTTTATGGCCTTACCATAGAGGTGGGCTGTGAACAGTCGTAGTGAGGAAGCCACCTCTGGGGTCGGTGACACTGAGCGGGGTAATGAGCATCACTTCTCGTTTTTATCAGCATGCGCCAGCTTCCTGTGACACATAAAAGCCCAGCGCCGGGGAACGTGGCTAAAAAAAATGTCACTTTCACAGCCGTTCTGCCCAAAACCAACGGCTACAGCGAGCGTTCCTTGAGGTTCGCACCTTATGATAAAGGACGGTATTCATCAAACATTATCTAATGATGTATAACAGGCAACAGATGATCATATTATACAGCATTACGATGTCACAACTTACTGTGGGCTCCATGATCATATCTGAGAACTCACGGCCCCCCATTCTCAGGTTTTGACCCCGAGTCTCAATATTATCCCCCATTCTCAGGGTTTGGCCCCAAGTCTCAGGATTCTTCCCCCATTCTCAGGGCCTTGCAGTCTGGAGCCGACTCTTTCCTTTTCTACCCCTCTGTGATCATATCCAATACTCCCAGTTGGTGCTTTTTGCTTCCAGTATGTTATGGCTGATATCCCTGCTTGAACGCAGGTGACTCAATTGGGTGCATCTTTAAATAATGACAGGTCAAAGTTTTCACGAGGATCGGTATTGGAGTCGCTTGGGTTGTCACTACATAGAATCTTCACGATGGGCTATTAACGGGTAAATATAGGGTCAGCTGTAGTTGTCACCATGATGTCACTCAGGGGTGGCATGGTTTCATACTAAAGCTAGCATCCACAATGTTCTACATCGTTCATCGCCGAGGAAACGCATGTGAGCGGAAAAAGCAGCTAGAGATACCCATTTTATTCCACTAAAGAAGAAAAACTGTAGTTAAATAAACAAAATAAAGCAGAATAACTGCATGGATCTCGGGGAGCAGGGATGGGGGATGTGTTTGGGGGGACTCTTGGGGGTTCATGGCTGGCATTTGCCTCATTGCGCAATAGATGCCTTTATATTGTTATACAGGCCACACCCATTGCCTTCCCAGTCCCTCCCCGTCCCCGTGTGGCTTCCGCCCCCCTCCAGCCTGCCTGTAATGGGCCTACTTATCAGTATGTATAAATGGCGAACCGGTCCATCCACAATCTAACCCCCTGCATTACTGAGTGACCAGACCCCTGCGCTCAGCCTGGGACACGCCGAGGACTTGCGGCCTGTGCGGTACTGACAGGCCTGTGCACGGAAACTCCCACCCGAGGCTCTGAGGCCTAAGAGTTCCTCAGAACGTTGGAATCCAAACCACTCCACTCCGAGGATAAGCCGAGAAGCTCCGACCCGCTGCGGGAGCCGAAGCCACTCGGGTGCGAGGCCTCTGAGCTTTTCGGTTTGGCTACAGCAGCAAGCCTGAACTCCTCGGGCCAGCAGCGGGAGAGGCCGGGAGGCGGCGGCCTGTGCCCGGAATCGGATCCCCGTGGTCCGGCCGGCACCGAGCCCGCTTCCTCCTCCTCGGGCTCCGCCATGTCGAAGAACTATGACGCCGTGGAGTTTCCGTTCTGCGATGAGGTGTCCAAGTACGAGCGGCTGGCCAAGATCGGGCAGGGCACATTCGGGTAAGAGCTGGGGGGTATAGGGCAGCTTCCGTGCGCTGATGGCTGCCGATCAATGGACTCAGAGGAGGGGAGACGCTAGACGAGGAGCCCATAATCTAACCATACAGGGTCAGGGGCTTCAAGAGGTGGAAGAAGGTGAAGGGACTGCCATGACATGCCCTCTAATGTGTATGATGCCTGTGTGGGCTCTTCACGTGTTCCTTCTGCACATGGATGAGGGAATTGTCCCTTTCCACCCCCCCCCCCCGGCTAAAGTAAACTCCTAGGCTGGCATGGCGGGTGGGCTGTTTAACCCCAGTGCATGAATGCCAAGCACTGCCATTTGGTGGTAAGAATGGCCGGACCCCAAAGGTGGAGGGCAGCTGCCATTATGTTGCTCTGAGGGTTAGCGTGACTCGCTGTGTAGTTATGTGTGCCTTTTTTTGCCCTCAGTGGAGATGTCGGACGTTATACGGGCTGAATGGTTCTCGCCCGCTGTCATGTTTCTCCTATAGAATATATATTTATATCATGTGTATATATGTGCCAGCGGGTATCTCCCGCTTCTCTATGTACTCCTCCTGGCGATTGATCTGGGTCTCTCCCCTTATATGGATCCGCAGGGAGGTGTTCAAGGCAAAGCATCGTCAGACTGGGAAGAAAGTGGCGCTTAAAAAGGTGCTCATGGAGAACGAGAAGGAAGGGGTAAGGAAATCGTCTACAAACACAGCTTAGATCTCTGAACCGGTCCTCGACCCCCCCCCCCATGCATACTAACCACCCTCTTCTGCTGATTGTGTCAGAGCGCTGAGGGATGATGTCATATCCCTGTGTTCAGATTTACTCACCCTGCGGGAGGGGTTTGGTGGGGCTGCGGGGGTCTCGGTTACACTAGGGGTTTCAGTGATGCTGGTGTGTTGTACGGTTTGGCAGCCCAGGGCTCCCTATAACACTAGGTGCCGGAAAGTTATTTCTGGTTGCCATGGCGATCTGGGGGTCAAACCCTAATCTATACAGTATACGAAGTGCCCTGTTACTAATGGCCTGGCCTTCGCTGAACCCCGAAAGTTGATGCTATTGAGTCTCCCTAAGGAAAGTTAGCCGTTTTATTTTTTTTTGTTCTAGAGTCCTAGGATTTTACGGACCTTTTTCCGTTTAGCTTTTTTTCCTGTATATTTTTGTGTATATCATGACATATAGGTTCTCACGTATTCCCGTCTTGTTCTCCCCCAGTTCCCAATCACGGCTCTGCGAGAAATTAAGATCCTACAGCTCCTGAAACATGAGAACGTGGTCAATCTCATCGAGATCTGCAGGACGAAAGGTATAAAACGTTCCGCGTCTGCTGCATGCTCGGCTCGTGGTGATGGGTGTGCACGTTTTGGGGTGCTTGGCGGCAACGACAGGGAAGCGGGCACATTAATATAATAACCAACCAATAATGTGTGGCTTTTTTTGCACTATATTGTCTACATAAGGAGGGTGTTTATTTTCCGTTGGGTTTGGTTAATGGAGGTGTTAAGAGTTGACTGATGCATGCTGTAAGGGACATAGATGGCAAAGATTGCAAGCTTTTGGGGGGAGGTGTGTGTGAAAATGCAGCTGCAGTCACTAAGTGTTAAGATCTTTTATACCTGAATTATTCTGGGTGGGAAAGTGAAAAAGCCATGCTTAACAAATCAACCTATGACAATTGTAGCTGGAAACGGCTGATTGTTAATGTAACTTCTTCTTAGACGTACAGAAGCCCTTTATCACTCCCATCACGCCTGTGTTCCAATGGCCCTTTATCACTCCCATCACTCCCGTGTTCCAATGGCCCTCCATCACTCCCATCATGCCTGTGAGCCACGTTTACGTTTAAAAGACTAAAATAATATATATATTTGTATTTATTGGTGACAGTTGTGTCATTTACATGCATCTCCCCCGTTTTAATCGCGTGTTGTGCTGTATAACGCTTATGCTGTGTCAAGAGCTGTTCCGAGACTTTTTTGCCCACCTAGTTTCTCCCACAGCCAGCCAGTATAACCGATGCAAAGGCAGCATTTTCCTGGTTTTTGATTTCTGTGAGCATGACCTGGCCGGGCTGCTCAGCAACGCACACGTCAAGTTCACGCTATCGGAGATCAAAAAGGTCATGCAGATGCTACTCAACGGCCTCTATTACATCCATAGGAACAAGGTGAGCTGCCTGGCTTCCCAGCCTTGTGTCTTTATGGTGATCTCCATTGTCTGAGTCTTTATTTACATTTATTTTTTTTCTCTTCCACCCCATCTATGGCAGATTTTGCATAGGGACATGAAAGCAGCCAATGTGCTAATCACCAGAGATGGTGTCCTCAAACTTGCTGATTTTGGACTGGCCAGGGCATTCAGCCTCGCCAAAAACAGCCAGCCAAATAAATACACAAACCGCGTGGTTACCCTCTGGTACCGGCCCCCGGAGCTCCTATTAGGTAAGGCTGTGTAACTCTTGTGAATTTAGAAGTTAAGATGATGGACTCTGTAATGCTGACATCCCGCTGGAGGTCTGTTTACTCCCATATGGGGTATGATCAGCACAGATCAGAAGGAGAAACTAAATGTTTGGCTGTTTTTGTGGGTGAGTTGGGTAGGGTGCTAATGTTCTATATGTCTTCTGTGTCTAGGAGAGCGTGACTATGGACCACCCATTGACCTTTGGGGTGCCGGTTGTATCATGGCAGAGATGTGGACAAGAAGCCCCATCATGCAGGGCAATACTGAACAACATCAGCTTACTCTCATCAGCCAGCTATGTGGCTCCATCACACCCGAGGTGAGTACAAAGGGTCTGCAAGAAGACTTGAGGAAGGATGTTCTTGGTCCATATTGTAAATGGATCACGCTCTGCGTTAATCTCGTTGAGGGCTTCCAAAGAACAGTCAAAATGAAATGCCACCTGAGAACCAACCACCACCAGTATTACTCTGATTATTCCTACTTCATGTTCGCTTTAGAATAGCCTTTACATGCTTTACTCTTGTAGAAATTGTGCTGCCACCTGCTTGATTTCTTTCTTTGGTTGCAGGTCTGGCCCAATGTTGACAAGTATGAATTGTACCTGAAACTAGAATTGCCTAAAGCCCAGAAGAGAAAGGTGAAGGACAGGTTAAAGGCCTACGTGAAAGACCCATATGCACTGGACCTCATAGATAAGCTTCTGGTTCTGGATCCAGCTCAGCGAATAGACAGTGACGATGCCCTCAACCATGACTTCTTCTGGTCTGACCCAATGCCTTCTGATCTGAAGAACATGCTTTCAACACATAACCAATCCATGTTTGAGTACTTGGCACCTCCAAGGAGGAGAGGTGGCCACATGCCACAGCAGCCAGCCAATCAAGCAAGGAACCCTGCTGCCACCAACCAAACAGAATTTGATAGGGTCTTCTGAGGACATCTTTAGAACTATTTTTTGGTAACTAATCAGATGAGTAAAAAAAAAATCATTGCACATCGCAGAAGAACATTCTGTCTATAAAGATCCATGTAGGCTCTTCCAATATGAACATGACTGTCTCGCCCATGTGTGATCCATGGGAACATTCAAATTGGTTTCTAAAGGCACTTCCACCTGTCCCTACTATTGGCAGAAACAACCTGCAGGTGTTTGGAATACATAGAAGAGAGCTATCTCGCCATTTTCTATTTCTACCCAGTCATGCCGGACTTAAAAATGAACAGTCGTGGTGGAATCGTTGGTTCACAACCTTGCGCTTTCATGTTGCTTATGAGAGGCCTATGCCGGACCTTACCGTGATAATGATTTTTACTGATGCCGCGCGCATTGACAGTACTCTATGAATGTAAACAAGTAAATTAAATGGTTGTGCTTTCATATTGCCTTTGTGATGTGTATTTTATTTATTAGTATGAAATGGCCGTTCCACTGGTGTTCCGAAGAACAATGCTGGTGGAAGCGGTAAGAGGTCATGTAGCTACTGACTGAGCTCTTAACTAAAGAACGGTTCACGGATCTGATGTAGATGTTGACTGAAGCCCTTGCTGCTGCATATGGCCTGGTGGCTCTGTAGAACACACACGTTATGACCGATTAGTAAAGTAGCCCATGACTTCATCCTTTGGGGAAAACAAGATTTATATTAGAGGAGACCATTGCTGTCCTGTGGAAAGCTGCACAAACATAGCCCTCAACATGGGAAGCTCTTGACCATACGACACGTGTCACAGGTGCATACATCTTTTGCTTCCTACGTGACATTTCCTAATATATACATGGCTTGCATGAATCGTTCAGATAACGTTTATTCATACGCATCATCATATTGATATTTTAAAAGGAGGGACATGATATAAGCAGCCCATACACATGGCACGGTTCCATAGAATCCCATTGGACCGTAAAAATCTATCACTTGATTTCTTAGGCTATGTGCATGGTGACAGCAGTCCCCGATGTTAAACCATCATTCATTCAGAACACGTTTTAGGAGCTGTTAACTTTCCTCTTTAAAGGCAAGCTGGATAACTTTGACCCTTACTTAGTTTATATTTTATAAAGTCTGTTTAAAAACACTCTGCAGACTTTTATTCCTCTTGTACTGTGCTCATTCATGCGTACTACGAGGTGTTATGCTTGGGAATGAAGGGTTTTTAGATTACACCTCTGGTGATCAGATCGCCATCTAACTCGAATCTCTTTGAATGTATGATGGTTCTGTGGGTGGCCTGGATTTGGGGCTCATGTTTCTTATTTATGGACCATACACCCCACATGGCTTCCGAGAATGCCCTGAGATTTATTCACCCCGTCGTTTACGGGGTTTGTGTAACAGTCTGGGGTGGGCTCGGGATTTTCACAGAGGGGGGCTTTAAATAACACAGCCCCTGTCTGTAACCCCACATACTATGGCAGTGCTTGATTTTCTGCCCTACCTCTCATTGTACAGCACCACAGAATAAGATGGCGCTATATAAAATCAATAATAAAAACATTTTATTCAATTTCTATAATATAACATTCTCATGATTTCCTTTAATAACTATTCAGTAACTCTGCTGTCTTAGTCCTTGATCCTTTAAACCAAAACTCTTGATAATTTTGTCAATTCAGGTTTAATATCTTTTTCCAAACACCTTTTGAATTTATTATTTATTTATTTTAACATCCAGCAGTTAGATTGCGGTGGGTTTAAAATCTGGCATATTATGTATGTAATGTCCGTTTACGCCACTCCCTTTCTCTTTTTTTTTTTTTTTTTTTTTTTTCTTTTTTTATTGTGTCTCTGCACCCGCTCCAACCCATTATTTGTGAGGGAGAAGCGAATGCAGAGACAAGAATGAGAACTTACTCGATTATTTTTGGAATTTACGGAACTTCGCCTCCGCGCCGGTAAACTCCTGTATTAGGAACAGGATGGATTTTGAGAAAGTGTTTCTTAAAATCAGAATATGTTTGTTTATATGTAGTATGGATGTTTTAATTAGTAAAAGTAAAGTAAATAATAGCAAGGTATCTCAAAAAATCTATAAAGGAGAAACAAAATGGTCGCTTTTTTAAAACTAGTCTCTATTAATGTGCAAGGGTTAAATTCCCCACAGAAAAGGAGTCTCTTGTACAATATGTTAAGTAAAGAAAAGATAACTATCGCGTTCATTCAAGAAACTCACTGGATAGAAAACCCACAAAGATTATGGAGATGTAGATCCTTTCCGGAAATATTTTACTCTAATTTAGAAGGGAACATTAAAAAAAGAGGAACTGCAATTATGATTTCTAATAATGTTAAATTTGAATTTATATACCATGAAAACGATAATCAGGGCAGATCACAAATTTTAATCTGTAAGATTAATGATATACTATACACATTGGTCAACATCTATGCCCCTAATAAGAATCCATCTAGGTTCGTAGTTAAAGTCTATAACAGAGTTCAACAAATAAAAAAAGGAATATTATACATGGGTGGAGATTTCAATTGTGTTATCAATCCAAAAAAAGATAAAAGAATATCTACAGCGGCAACAATAGATTCACAAATTAAATTAGAAGCAGAGAAAATGAACTCCTTTATAGAAAATAACTTACTATATGATATCTGGAGAGTCCAACACCCCAACGAATCAGATTTTACCTTTTTTTCGCATTCACATTTATCCTACTCAAGAATAGACTTTATCTTAACGGAATTACAAAATTTGAGATTAATTATAAATTCAAATATAGGTCAAATTACCTGGACAGACCATGCTCCAATATTCGTTAAATTTAAGGGCAACCAACAATATAGTACAAATCGGAGCTGGAGGTTAGACGATTCATTATTAAACAATCCCGAAACTTTAGACGAGTTAACTTTAGACGAGTTAAAAATTGTTTATGGAACAAAATAACAACGGAGAAGTGAATAATTTGATATTGTGGAACGCATTTAAATGTTTCATGAGAGGATGTTTAATAAAAATCTCCTATAATATTCGAAAGAAATTAGGTCAGAGTTTAGCCGACCTTTATATTGACTTAGCAAAAATAGAAAGGTTAAATAAGGGAAATCCAAATACAATAAACACATCAGAATTTATTAAAATCAGATCTGAAATTAATATAAGACTACAAGAGAGAGTAGACAGGGGACTCTTAAAAATGAAACAAAGGTGGTACTATAGCAACAATCGTGTAGGTAAATACTTAACCAATAAATTAAAATATGAACGGAAAAAAAGTGTGATAAAAAAAATTATAATAGGGAATAAAACCTTCCTAAATCCTTCCCAAATAACTAAGCGTTTTGAAGACTACTATAATTCGTTATATAACTTAGAAGGCTCCGAAAAGTCTCAAACAGATATTAGAAATTATTTGCATTCTCTAAACTTACCGAAGCTGAAAATAGAACACCTAGAAATATTAAATGCTCCGATAAAAGAAGATGAGATTAAAAGAGCGATTGAAAACTTGGAAAAGAAAAAAGCTCCAGGTCCCGATGGATATACAGCGTCATTCTATTTAACATTTAAAGACATTATTACACCATTATTATTTAAATCCTATGAAGAGATAGCAGACGGTTCAAAAATTCCCCCTGAGATGCTATTGGCTTCCATTACTCCAATACCGAAACCTAATAAAGACCCAAGCAGGGTCCCGAATTATAGACCTATATCATTAATAAATATTGACATCAAAATATATTCAAAGATACTCGCAGAAAGACTAAAAATTTATTTACCAGATATAATACACTCAGATCAGGCAGGTTTTATTATTGGTAGAGGTTTAACAGACAATACCCGCAAAATGATAAATTTGATGGATATAACTAGTAAAAGAACAACATATACAGCGTTTTTAGCTTTAGATGCCGAAAAGGCTTTCGATCGCGTGGATTGGAAATTCTTGTCTGAAACTCTGGAGTCCTTTGGCATATCTGGGAAATTTAAAAATAATATTTTAGCATTATATCAAAATCCAACTGCTCAAATTGTAGGTCCAATGATAACATCAAAATCCTTTAGAATCAATAATGGAACGCGACAAGGATGCCCATTGGCACCTCTATTATATGCTATGTCAATTGAACCCTTAGCACAATCAATAAGAAATTCGAAAGAAATAATGGGGATTAACATTAGGCAAAATGAATATAAGATAACACTCTTTGCTGACGATATTATATTAACTCTCTCGAACCCAGATAAATCAATGAAATTTGTTTTGAAATTAATTGAAGAATATGGGAAATTTTCCAACTATAAACTAAATGTTAATAAAACACAGATTATCTGTGCTAATCAGACTAAAGAGCAAGCTAAACTGATGAGATCACATATGAATGTTGATTGGAGCATGGATTCATTGGAGTATCTAGGTATAAAAATTAAATACAATCTTAAAGAAATGGTCAGAGATAATTACAATATATTAATAAAGAAAATGGAAGAAAAATTAAGCAAATGGAAGAACCTCGAAATTTCTTGGTTAGGAAGAATAAACGCTTTTAATGCATATTACTTACCTAAAATAATTTTTTTGTTAAGAGCGATACCACTGAGAGTCCCCTATCTTACCCTCTCAAAAATTCAAAAAATAATTCTAAGATATATTTGGCAAAATAAGCCACCTAGAATATCCTTTAGTAACCTAGTTAGACATACGCAAAGAGGAGGCCTCTCGGTTCCTGATATTAAAGATCTGCATGAAACGTGCATGATAACTCATTTTTTACTTTTAGATAGACCAGAAAGTGATAAAACTCCATGGTTCATTATAGAGAAAGAAACTACAAATCTCCATCATCTATCAAATATTATTTGGATGACTCACGAAACAAATAAATATATTAAGAGCGATAACGCAATAATAAAAGACTTAATTATAACAGCTAATAAATTTAAAAAAATTATGAATATAAATGATGGGCTTCTTTCCACTGCTCCAATAGAACTCCTGACTAATTATATAAGTGACTTAGACTTAACTAAATGGAGTCGTACAAATATAAAATTTATATCAGATTTATACGATACAGAATCTTTCTTACCTTGGCCAATGTTAAAAGAGAAAGGAGACTTGACTAATATAGAAATATTTAGCTATATTAGAATAAAATACTATCTTCAAACGGTAGAAGTAATATCCTCCCCAGGATATGAAGAATTCCTTAATAAACATCTTAAAACTAGACTGATTCACCGAGTAGGTATATTAAAGAGAAGTAGTGCAAAGGATGATTCCATACCTAATAAAGAGAAATGGGAAAAAGATATAGGTGTTACACTCCCTAAAGAGGAATTGCTACAAGCTTACATAGAAATTAAAAAATACTCCCACTGCCTTGGGATGCACGAACTCTATTATAAAATCATTCATAGGTGGTATAGAACGCCCGTTCAAATCTCTAAATACGATAAAAAATCTTCAGGGATCTGTTGGAGATGTGGAAAGGAAGAAGGGACAGTTTATCACATGTGGTGGAAATGTGAAGAAGTGAGATCAATTGTATCAACCCTTTTTAAAATAATTGAAGAATTAGTAGATGTTAGAATTGAACCATCTCCCCAAATATTTATTTTTCACATGGGCCTTGTGAATTTCCACAAAATACAGAGAAATTTGATAGTTCAGTTAATTTTGGCTTGTAAAATCGTTATAGCGAGAAATTGGAAAACGAAAGGTAAAATATTTTGGAACGAGGTACATGCTCAAATTCAATTCCAACATAAAATGGAAAAAGGCTATTATGAGAATGTAGTTAAAAGTAAGATGTATATTGATATTTGGAAACCATGGGTAACCCGCACACATATAGAGCTAGAAACTGAGAACCAATTATAAGCAACCTTATAAACTTAGAGATACCTGATTGCTATTAGATATTTACTTTTAATTTTAATTGTTTTAGCGAGAGATATATAGCAATTAAAAAAATGAGCAATAGAATAATTAAATAACATAATTTAAACAATCTAAGAAACTATACACAAAAGCAGTTAAACTATTAATTTATATAATCCGGTCAAATATTCTAATGTTATTTTAGACATATGATCCTATTTATGACCGGATATTCATGTTTATAATCTGCTGATAGAATCTCTCGTTTTAAACTTGTTGATTGTTATTTATGTTAGGTTTTCATGTATGTCTGTCATTTGATATGTTTATAATAAAAAAAAAAAAAAAAAAAAATCTGGCAGTTGGGTATAACCGCGTGCTCGCTGTTACGTTGTATTGAATGGGGTTATCGTTATGGGGAAGGGGGTATTAAAGCGACTGTAAATATACGTTGTTTCTCATGCGATGAACCCATCATCTCCTTTCTTTTTCCGATTATTTGAGAAAATGGTAGGATTTACACATACGGGAGTTCGTTTATCGGGGTGGGATTAACTAAATTCTATAAAATCTCCCCATTTAGTAAATTACCTTGGTGGGTCCAGTAGACCTAAACCCATTAAAGAGATCAGGGGAACCCGGATTCATTTTTTATCTCTTGTCTGGACAGATTTATTCGTAATCGTATTATCGACGATGACGACAGCGGCTTTCAAGCCGCACTCAATGCCCAATCGCCGGCGGGGAAGCCCTATATTGGGGGGGGGAATAATGTGAATGTCATATTATAGGAACGTAAGGAACTAATGGAATGTTTTACCTTTGTTTTCTAGGAGAGACTTTACATAGAAATGCAAAGAGATATTGCGAGTATTGTAAGTAATCTCGATCGTTACATAGTTTGTAAATGTAGCGACCTGACCCATAACACCCCCTGTAACCTTTATAGGGGGGTCCCAAGAACAAGGGTAAATCTTCAATAAAATGAATGGGAGGTGTGGTTCTTAATCAGGCATCGGATTGGTAGATAACTCAAGGGGCGGAGCCTCCCATCATCTGTATAGTTACAGATATTTAAAGCCCCCCTGTTAAACGACGCTCTGTGCCCCTAAAACCCTCCAAAAGCTCCAAAGTCAGTAAATAACTTAGCGAATAAATCTCTGGGTGTTCTTTGTGGGGGGGTACGGAGGATTACCCCCAGTTAGTCCTCTCTCTGTCTGATGAATCGGGAATTCTGTATAATTCACTCATTTCAATTCTTCTCAACAGTTTGAAAGAAAGAAGATCTTGATGTATAAGGTACCATCATTTAATGTACACGTTGTCATAGACAACATGTTACTATGTCCGTCCGCTTATACTTTAATAACTAAAAATTTACTTAAATCGATGTCATTAGAACTTTCTGGGTTGATGTATCAATGGCTCGGAAATGTACATTACTTACTATTTTTTCATAGTCCCCCCTAATGCAGTTCATAGAAAGCCTCCGGACGGTGCAAGAAGAACCAAGAGCTTTATAGATGAACAATGCATTAACTATTTCATCTCATTCACAGACAGAGAAGGCCAAAGACGGCATAAGTAAGTATTTCCATAGCCGATAAATACGATAAAACATTAAAAAATAATTGGTATTTTGTCAATTTTAATAAATAGTTATTCTATTTCTTTTCACCATCTACCTGCTGTAATATCGCTACACAATCTGCTGTTGCTCAGTAAATAAATGTAATAAATGTAATATAATAAAACAGCCATAGGGATTCCATACGGTTATTATTTCATATATTTTTTTTTTACCACCCTGCCAGTAAAATGCTGGTTAATTGGTATTTATAATAAGACCCAGTAACCAATGTTTATTGGGTTTAATTATCAGAATAGGGGATTATAAGGGGCTTCGCCCCCCCCCCCCACCATAGAGGAATCTCCTGTCCTGGTCGCCAGCAAACCCGTCTCATCAAGACATATTGTATATATATATATAGATATGATATGGAACTGAATAAATGTGGATATGGAAGCATTTTTATGATATTATTATAAAAATAATATTATGTCTATTCCTTTCTCAGGTGATGGGGAGTCTGGTGACATGTAAGTGCATTCCGAAATAACTTTTTACTATAATACACAAGACCCCCATCATATTGTAGCTGCTGTTATTAAACCCCCCCAGACAGGGAACATATTGAGGTGTTACGGATGGTCTGCATATCACAGTAAAGTCCATTAAAAACGATAGAAGTTCTCAGTGACCCTATTTCTGGGCAGTTTTTTGGGGTACAGGTTTTAAGCATGTAATATTATTGGAATTATTGTATTCAATCCATGTAATAATTCTTGTTTGTTTGCATTGAAAGCGAGGAGGCGATGCGGGAGCTGGAGATGTTAAACAAGGGTCTGGAGATGTTGGTGAGTGGATCTAATGGTTGAATGACGGGACGTTGGGTAGGAGAGCCCGTTGGCTTTGGGAGGACAAAGACGTTCCTAACAAATCCACTTCAGCAAATATCTGTTACATTTCCTTAATAACAAGAAACGTACTTTTATTCTTATTTTCTCAGGAGAAGGGACTCATGAATGGACTTATGGAGAATGGTATGTCTACAAGACCACTTGTCCTTTAATTATAAGAATAGAAAATATAATTGGTTGCAAACCAATGAAGAACGAACCCCAGACGACGTATTCATTTGACTAATTACTTTTGTATTTATAGGAAAAGAACAGCCGGTAGCTGTAGTGATGTAAGTATTTACACAGACGGTATGTCTCAGCACACAGGTTCTGTTCATAAAAAAGGCAATTTAATAATTCATACTATTTGTATAAGGATCATAAGTTTTATACGTATTGTAAGGAAGCTTTACTTTACCAAGAAGGTAGTAGATACATGGAAGAGTCTCCCAGCAGATATGGTAGATGCTAACACAGTGAAGGCATTTAACCATGGATAGGCATACGGCTCCTGAATCTAGGACAAGAAAGGGACTGATTAAGGTCAGAGTCTCGAAATCAGACTAGGTGGGCTTAATGGTTCTTATCTGCCGTCAAATTCTTGTATGTGGGTAGTGTGTACCGTGCATCACAAACCAACTACCACCTAAACCCCACCAATTAACGACACAGAGACTGAAGTTGGATAAAACAGGCCACAGCATATTTTATTAAGAATAACCACAAACACTGTGTTGGCCTAAACACCATAAACCAATAAACATAAATACACAATAAACCACACAATAAATAGTAAATACAAATATACATAACACATAATACATTCAAACATAGCCAACACAGGAACTGAATTAACCCCGTCCTTGCCGGCCGCTCACCACTGTACAATCCAGACCACAGGTGCTCACCTCCCCCCTCGTCCAAACAAAAATGACAGCTACCTTCCGCTGTCCCACAACTAATGCTAACCACCAGCCGACCATAAGCTCGGTGGGCACGTCCAATAACATTGACAGCTAACTTCCGCTGTCCCAGAACTAATGCTAACCACCAGCCGACCATAAGCTCGGTGGGCACGTCCAATAACATTGACAGCTAACTTCCGCTGTCCCAGAACTAATGCTAACCACCAGCCGACCATAAGCTCGGTGGGCACGTCCAATAAAAAACACCAGAGGTTAGGGGAGGATTGAGCCTTCCTTCACACCAGCATCCAAACTCCATCACTTACAAAAACCAGACCGGCAAGGACACACAAACCGCCACAAACCCCGCTGTTTAACCCCTTAAATCAGCGGGGGCCCCCACCAACAAAAGCCATGGCCTGACCGATCGCCTCCTGGAGTGCCAATTTCAAAATATCTAAACCAATATCATTGAGACGAACACCAATGCTTCAAAACAAATTAGCGGCGTCCCTCTCAAACACCCTGTGCCTAACTGGCACACCGTTAACACTAGCCCCAAACTTAGATACCCAACGATTCAACTTAACCCGCAACCGCTCCAGCGCCAGCTGGCTAGTCGCCTGCCACCAGAAATTCTGATACACTACCTCCGACCACACCAGCTGAACCTCCGGGAATAACACCAGAATCCTAGACAAATCCCTAAGAATGATATCCCCTAAGGAGCTAACCGGACCACCCCTAGATCACCCCGAGGTGAATCACTAGAACTGACAGGGAACCTCACAGCCTGGATAAGTTTGGAAAGGAGATGAACCCACCGCATCCCCCGCTTCCCAAACCACCACACCTCAACCCCCAGAGGGGAGAACCCCAACTGTGCCCCATTCGGGCGTACCTCCACCCTCTCCCTACCCCAGAAGACGAATGAGTGTCCGATGAGCCAAACTTGAGGAAGAACCGTACCCACAAAACAGAAAACATTAAGCAGACATATCCAAACGAACGTAAGACCTAAAACGCCCCGATCACCAACGCTCAACACGCTGCACCGAGGAATCGGGCAAACCCACACAGGTAGCCTTCGTGGCTGCCCCAATACAGAAGGAATGCTCCCAAAAGCAATTTCCGAAAGACACCCACAAATTGAAAATGCGACAATTAGGACCCGTCCTGATGTACCAGAAGCGGGCCCCCTACCAGCTTGAGGAGAAGATATCCTTCCATGAAAGTGCTAGGGGGCTACCAAGGCTATAGGTGAAGGCCAAAGGAATATGTTTCAATACAGTTTTGGGCAGAATGCTAATAACCAACCAGTATAATGAAAATGTAATGATTAAACTCCTTCGTAATAGCATTGGCTGAATGTAACCGGCTCTTATCTGTTGGTAAAATATCCAGCCGCACGGAATGCAAATGTGCGGACCCCGATACAAGTAGACAGGCATCACCTAGCTGTCCTAAATGGCACACTGCACCACAGGTAGTTCCCCTGAAAGAACTTCACTTTATAACTGATGCAGATATTAAGTTG
>VKOC01014739.1:0-21978 GCA_009364415.1 Spea multiplicata
ATATACAACCCTCTTACCCCCCCTAGCCATTAGTCATATTGCGGGACGGAGGTACAGTGCTCGTGGAGGAGAATGAGGGGCACCGAGCGGTTGCTAGGCACCCCTCTCTCTCCTCCGCATAAAAAAAAAAAACGGCATTTAAAAGCCGCTCACTGGTGCCCCCCACGTGCCATAGCTGCCATACCCTATATACGCCTCTGGCTAGGGAACAAGCATGTAGCTGGGTGACAGTTACACGTGGTAGCAGAGCGGGAGGGAAGAGGAAAGGTTTAACTAGTACTGACCTTGTGCAGCCTAAAATATTTGCCCACTTGAGTGAAGATGTTGGGTGCATTAGCTCAGGAGTAGCTATACTGGAGAAAACTGTTCTTTCATACAGCTGAGGGAACAGCCCCTCTATTACGGGTGGGGTTGAGAGTGTATAAAAGGCTACACAGATTGTGGTGGTAGGGGACTGTTATAATTAAGAGAGTAGATAAAGTAATCTGCCACTCTGATCGACTCAACTGGACAGTTTGCTGTCTCCCAGATGCTAGAGTCCAGCATGTTGCTGACAGAGTGGATGGATTATTGGGAGGGGCTTGGGAAGTCCTGGCTGTCATGGTCCATATTAGTACCAATGACAAAGTCAGTGGAAAATGGAAGGTCCTAAAGAAAGATTTCAGGGAATTAGGAAGTTAACTGAAGAAAAGGACCTCCAATGTAGTATTTTCAGAAGTATTACCTGTACCGCACACAACAGTAGAAAGGCGGCGGGAGATTTAGCGTTGCTAAAGTCATGGTGTAGGCTTTTTAGAGTACTGGGCTGATTTTGCGCTTGGGTACAATCTTTATAGCTGTGATGGATTGCACCTAAAAGAGGATCTGCTATGCTGGGGCTAGAAGGTTGGAGGGCATTTTAAACTAGTGGGGGGGGGGCACAGAAATTTAGAAGATGGAGATAGCACAGAAAGGAGCGGGGCTTTGGATCAGAACAAGGGGGTGGAGATGGGGGAGGGGCAAGATCAGAACAGAGGAGGTATGTAATAAAAATTCACATAAAATACAAGAAACTCATGATATTAAATGCATGCTTACTAATACAAGGAGTCTAAATAACAAAATGGGAGAACTAAAGGCAATAGTATACAACAAGCAATATGACATAATAGGTGGGATAGGATGCATGACTGGGCAGCATAATGGTGGAATGAGAGGCATGACTGGACAGTTAACGAAAATGGTTACATGTTATTTATGAAGGATAGAAGAAAAAGGAAAGGTGGTGGGGTATGTTAATTGATACCATATGTTCCTAGCACTCAAGTTGCATTCAGGCCTAAAATGTGCAGAACAAAATAAAAAGTATAAAAATGATTTCTTACAGTCAACAATGTCAACAAATATTAATCCCTTAGTGTTGCTGTTTAGCTGTAATTTTCTCCTTTCTCATTTTGAGCACCCACACACATTGTATATTGCTTTTCTTATGACAAACAGGGCTTTTTTTAGATACCATTATTTTTATCATATCATCTAATTTATTATAAAAAAAAAGATAAAATATGTAATTTTTTCTCACTTTTACTCATCTGCAAAAACTAATGAAAAAACCTGCTAAATAGATTCTACTATTTGTCCTGAGTTTAGAAATACCCAATGTTTTTATGCAAGTAATTGGGTGTCACGGAAGCTCCGTGACTAGGAGCCAAGAACCCTTATTTTTCCCTGACTACCTAAAATATGTAACCAGGAAAAAGAGGCTAAAATCACTAGGTCCCTTGCCCAGGAACGTATCCCCAGGTGCGCATACAATAAAGGTTAAGCCTTGTTGTGGAAATCAAACGTTGTGCTGACCACCAGACTTCTTTGAATGCATAAAAGTTTATTTCGGATACAAGCAGCTGCAGGGAGATCTGCACAAAAGCAGGCAAATCTAGAAGCTTTACATTTTCACACACTATATATACATTGAAAACAAAAGAAATAAGTAAACTCCTACAAAAGGGCTGGCACACTTGTATTATTTCTGGGTTTACCATAAAAGGCAAAAGCCTAACCTACATATCATTAATATGTATGATATGGGTGGGGTTTTGGTTAATTAAAGCAGACATCCTGTGCCCTGAAGTTGACCCTGAGCCTACACTTATGGTCCAGTTTCTCACCAGCTGTGTAATTTAACCTATGCCCTCTACCATACATATCCTGTTCCTCAACAGAACAATACTACCTCCCAGTGTATCAGACTCTTATCACCAAATAGCAGAAACAGTTACCCTCTTCCTACCCACTCTCCACATCCTAAGATTCCACAGTCCCCCCTTTCATGCTTTAAAGCTTCCATGAAGCATGACTCTTAGGCATTCACCCATTGCGCTTAATCCATTTGTGGGCAGCCAAATCTTGTTCAGCGTCATAAACAGATAATATACGTGTAAATTCTTGGTATTGATATTAGAATCTCCATTAGCACTAGGGGGACATTCATGAAGGGTCTTATCAATTAGAACAGGGTAATGGGCAATAGATGAGGTAGCAGAATTCCAACATTTAAGGAGTAAAAGCTTCAACACTGCTATGGAGGCAAATATGGTTGTGAGGAACAAAGCCCATATAAGAAAAATTTTGATCCTAACACGCCAAACCAAACTACTTATTCCCCAATCCCCAGAAGAAATTGTCAGGGAACTTTGCATTTCGAGTACTTCTTTCCTAATCTCGCTAACCGCTTTTTTAGAGACGCCTGGACATAAGTGCAACATTCAGAGCCCACTAGTGAGCATAATAGCTAAAATGAAATGAAGAGCTATACGATTCTGTATGGCACCCAATCGAATCTGCTGTAATACTTGTGAGAGCGTTTTATGTTTAATTGCCCACCAGTTCTAACATGATGGTTAAAGCTCTGATTCTTCCCCAATTATCTTAGACCCTAGTGGAAGGAATTCTCAGCTACCCAAAATTTCTGAAAACGCGGGTTCGTCTTTATGGTGCCTTTTAGTTGTATGAACCCCAAATACAACTATTGCTCTTTCTTTAGTATGTCTTATTGTAGGGAATATGTAGGCCACATAACATGATCCTTGACAATTCTCAGGTAATCTAGGAAATGCATAATTTCCACACACCTAATAAAACCCATTTAATGTCACATAAATATGTGCTTTACCTATAACCCAACATCTTCTTCCAATGCAATATTAACAAGATGTACAATAACACCTGATTCCTGCACTTACTTTTGGCACTTACTAGTTCCTTCAAAAATAGCTCCCTCAATATTTGTATGTTCTAAACACAAACCCCCAATGGTCTGAACTACTGTTATTCTTCCTCATTTCTCTTTGAAGAATTATAACACTGAACATACTGAATTTATGACATGAGAAAGGGAGGATAAAGAGTTTTAGGGAGACCTGGGAGTAAAACTTGAGTCTTATTTCTAAATCCTACCATTTCAACAAAATTACTAGGAGAATTTCAGTCTTTTAAATCTTTTGGGGGAGGGGCAAGCTTGCAATGGGAGATATGGATCCAAGAAACAAACAAATCTGTGTTGTACATAATACTTGATAGGCCCCTTTCCAGTGTGGTTCCTTTGGAAACTGTTAACAAGTCTCTAGATTGGATATGGTGCACATTTTTCTTCATATATTGTTGGCTGTACAGCTTTGACCTGTAGATGTCGAGACTCCAATGCTTAAATTAGTGGCATATCCACATTTATAAATTGTCCTCTTGTATGATTTTGATAGCAAATAAGAACCTTTGGGCCCATCCACTGTCCATTTTCCCAATATAAGGCTCATATCCCAATCAGCCCACGGTCCCGTCCTAGACTCAAGAGCCACATGCCCATGTCCTGTATTTACATTTCTTCACTGTACCAGCATTTACCACTTCCACTGGTAGGCGGCTCCATACATCTACCACATAACTCCGTAAAGAAAAACCTCTTTACATTATATGTAAATACACATTGCATTGACATACTTATTACATAGAATAAAAGTACAAATATACTTAGAGAATACAAGCACAAGATTTTTGTAATTATTTTCATTTAAGTGTGAAAAAGAAAGTAGTTAGACATTTTAATTCCATGGGATAGAATCTAGAAAGATGTGATCCTGTGTCTGTGGATTTAGAAGCCACAAAGATTTCCTTATAAATTCATAACCTAAATAAATCCCCTAGTTACTAGTCAAGTCATGACTATGTGAACATTCTTGTTACAAAGTACCCAGTCACCAGACGTTCAACTTTCTTTCTGATCTGAGTTCTGGTGGCTTGAGAACCCTGTTGAGATATAACTCAAATCATAATGGTTAGTTTATCAATATTCTAATACAATCTGACATTGTACATATATAAATATTCTTGAGATATGGATGTCATTGTATCCTAAACTGGTATTTCCTAATGAACACAATTATAATCTCACATAAATTTAATACTAAAAAATATTCCTGATAGAAATACAGTTAGGGAACTATTCCAATGAAGGGATATGGGTGTATTCTATTATATATTTTCCAAGTCCAATCTGCTTAATCCATTTTACACGCATTATAACAATATCCATGTTCCTATCCAACATTCATTCACACTTCATTCGTATCACACACACACTGGTAAAGCAGATTGGAGTAGAAACTTTTACGATAGCAGTTATCTTATGCGCATTGTATTCACTAATGTTAGTACTACCATACAACTTTGCTTACTGCAAACTCTTAAGTAGAATTTTTTTATTTTTTCTAACCATTTTTTTTTTATAGTTTACCTCACAGTTTTCCCAGCTGGCCAGGCTGAGGCAACTGTCAGGCATCCTGTACATACTTAAAAACATTACTCCAGGGAATTTTTCAAAACGTAATCCCCAAAATACAAAAAGAAAAACTAATATGAAGTCAGAAATATATTATTTTGCCTATTTTGCTTAAATATGCATTTCTTGTACATCACTTTAATAATAATCAAATAATTAGGCTGTTATTTGCTAGTATAATTGTGCATGGGCTTTATGGTGGAGCAAAGCTACAGTCTCTTTCAATGTTCCTTAATGCACAGAATAGGCAAGTTTGACTCTTACATAAACCACATTTACAATAACTACAAATTTCTTATCCGCTTCCTAGAATGTTCAAATTAATATCTGACAAGAATTCTAGGACAATCAAACAATTCTATTTCTTTACCCAATGATATCATACCACTTACAAATCATTCATAGAATCACCACCAATAGCAGCCCATCCCATTACATCCTTTTACTTTCATGACAGTACAACTCACAAACACTAGTAATAGTTTTGTGAACATCTTAGAAAGGAAAATATATACATACATACACTCTTTACTTCTATTGCATTCTTATTCACACACATACAAGGGTGACGTCATTTCTTCAGTTTTCTGCACCTTTATTTTTAGAGAGGCATGCCAGTAATTCTAAACACATTTATTTAATCATTTTTCTTAGACTTTTGCATAATGTGCCAATTTCATATTACATTTAATCAAAGGTACCTTCTCAGGGGATTGCAGTTTTATCTTTAACCCAATTTTCTCCAATAAATAATTGTATATACCTCACGTGAATTCCTGGTAATTAAATACCAAACCGGGGTTCCCTTTTCCTGGGACCACCACTTCCTTGGAACTAATTTTGCACAATCATACACCAAGAACTTATTTTTCCTGGACCAGATACAATTAGACACAATTATCTACTTGCGCTTGCTCTGAGTCCACTACATCAACGTCACCACGGCCAGTCTCCTCCCTTAAAGGTATTTATATTAATACCCGGGACCTTCTATCAAATATAACCTGACCGTCCTTCAACCGTCCTCAGGGGTCTCATGTGTACCACTTCATTCAGCCCTCAATTTAACACGCAACTGGGTTTTCCTCAGACCACCCTTGCAATCAAGATACCCTGGTCAACACCCGAAAGGCTAGCAGGGGTCTTGGGGCGGCTGCAGTCTGATTATTACCCAGTCCCGACCCACCTGGGTCTCAGTCACACAGCACTCACACATGTTCCAGTATCCCTGACCTAGGTATACAACCTTAATATTAACGTTTATACATTCAAAGTAAAAAGATCCCGTCACCAGGAATATCTTACCTTCCACGGGAACAATACCTCTCACAGGAGACACAAACAATAGACATTTCAAAAGGTGTCACAAAAGCAGGCAAATCTAACAGCTTTACATTTTCACACACTATATATACATTGAAAACAAAAGAAATAAGTAAACTCCTACAAAAGGGCTGGCACACTTGTATTATTTCTGGGTTTACCATAAAAGGCAAAAGCCTAACCTACATATCATTAATATGTATGATATGGGTGGGGTTTTAGTTAATTAAAGCAGACATCCTTGTAAGGACTTACCTGCCTCTCCGGTCCCGCGCTGTGGCCGGTCCGCGACGCTTCCTCCTCGGCTGGCTTCCCGGGCAGCTAGTACCACCGCTACCCGGTCGGCGTCTTCACCGCGTGCCGACACGCGCAAACAAGTAACACAGCGCCACCGGGTGGCCAAAAAGTAATATTACACGTTACATACGTACGTGTGTTATAACTTTGGGTGACCTCCTTATGCAGGACACACCTCCACCTGTCCCTATTTAAACCGGACGTCCTCTTCTGGTTCACCTTGGTTGGTGTATTTGTGGTTTTCCTGTGTGAGTGCTGTGACTATTTCTTCATTTGACCCGGCTTGCTGACTTCGTTCCTGTCTCCTGATCTGGCTCCTGATTCCTGTTCTGGTATTGATTCGGCTTGTTGACTCGTCTTGGATTCTGATTTGGCTTATCCTGATTACCTGCCTGACCCGGTTGGTTCCCTGACTTTCTGGTTCCTGTTTGGCCTGGCTAACTCCGCCATCTGGGGTCCTACCACACCATATCGTTACAATCCTGTGCCCTGAAGTTGACCCTGAGCCTACACTTATGGTCCAGTTTCTCACCAGCTGTGTAATTTAACCTATGCCCTCTACCATACATATCCTGTTCCTCAACAGAACAATACTACCTCCCAGTGCATCAGACTCTTATCACCAAATAGCAGAAACAGTTAACCTCTTCCTACCCACTCTCCACATCCTAAGATTCCACAGCCTGGCGGCTGAAGTATGTTCTTAGATCAAGCAAGGTAGACACATCTGGGATTGGTCGCTGGGATCACCATATATGGATCGGGACGTAGCTTCTATATTCATTGGTTGCTACTTCTGCGCCCCCGGAACTCCATATATGGTGTGTCGGGTAGCTCCCTACCTGATTGGCCGAGAGTTTAAAGGGAGGGCCATGAATACAAATACCCGCCCCCTCTAAAGTGATTGGTAGCTTTCTTACCATAGGCTGCAGTGATTGGTGTCAGTTCCAAAAGATTGAAGGTGACCCGAGAATTCAACAGCTACCATGGCGGAAGTGTATGACAGTCCCTGCATTACAGGACCTCACGATACATCGGGGACAAGAGATTGGAGGATTAAAAAAAGAATGATTTAATATCGGCTCTCCTGGACCTAGACAGCAGGGACGAGAGGCCAGCCCTCGGGAAGGAGAATCCCTGCCCAGCCCAGCCAGATCGGAGTCCTCCGCATATCGACAATGATACAATGAAGTGACCCAGAGGGTAAGAGAACGCTTGCCTTTCCTTGGCCCCAACCCTACCCCAGAGATGATGAGCAAGCTGTTAGACACTGTCCAGCAAGAGCGGACAAGTTGGCAGAAAGACGAGCCATCGCTACCTGGGGGATGTCCGAACATGAACACCGTAAAAGGTATCAAAATAACCCACCAGTCGTTCAAAGTCTTTGACAACCAAGCAGGAGATATTGATGGGTTCCTGCAAGATTTTGAGAGACAATGCCAATTACATTAGGTGGAAGTAAGGGACTGGGTCCCCATCTTCGCCCTCAAACTCATGGGTTAGAGACTACCCAGAAGTTAAACAAAGACTCCTGGAGCTATATGTCATAACTCCAGACACCTACAGGAGGCAGTTTTGTGAAGCCCGGCTAGGGGGCAAAGACAACCACACCGGATGACCTGTGCCATTAAAAATTGGATGCATGAATGCACAGACAGCACTATGGATGAGTGCCTACAGCAATTCCTCTTGGAACAATTTTACCAGCACACAGCTTGAGACATCAGCGAGTGGGTAAGAGACCAAGAGCCCCGTATCCTTATTGAAGCCGCAAGATTGGCGGACAAATTCACAGACATTCGGAGACCCCACCAAAGAAAGCCAGTAGCTCACCCGAACTCTCTGGTGATCATGCCTCCGTACACACCCCGACCCCCGCCACTGATACCCCAGCCACAGTGCTACCCCTAGGGGAACCAGGGCTGCCCCATACAGACCCCTTACAGAAGGAATCCGCCACCGGTGTACTGCTATATATATGCGGACAGCAGAGACACAAGCAACCACAGTGTCCCACACAAGTAAACACCGCTCGACTCTTTTATTCCCTGCCAAGTAGAGTGTGTGGGCCCTCTACAACTGTTGGAGTCCCAGTTTTTAGCCCTGGAGCTGATGCTGTGCCAACGCCAGACTACAGTCCCGTTTGGGAAACTATGTTGTGGAGAGAGAACGTAATTTCCAACCCATCTGGATTAATAGGAAATGCTTTGAGGGGCTAAGAGACACGAGGGCCACTATCACTGCAATTGTGCCCAACATTTTACCCCCGGACTACCCTGTGATGGGGCAAGTGGATATCAAGGTAGCTGGCGGACAAATCACCACCGTGCCCCCCACGTGTACCTCAATTGGGGAACGGGGGAAGGCTACAAAGAAGTGGCAATCCTGCCTGGATTACCGGCAGATGCCATTTTGGGCAACGATTTGGGCTGCCTGGAAAGCCAGTATTTGCCCGACCAACCAACCTCCAAAGACAGCAATATGTGCCCGATCACCCGTGCAAAAGCAAGGCAGCTGGACGACTCTGGGACCCAGGTAATTGCCTTCCCCTCACAACCCCTAGTGAAAGACCCTATTCCCTGGCCCCCTCCAGCCGATTTTAAAACAGAGACCCTCCAAGACGATTCCCATAAAGACGGAAAGCTGACAACGGGGAGACAGGTTCACATGGGACAGGTTCACCAGGAACACACCAGCAGACTCACCACGGTCCCCAAACTCCAATTGCTGGTACCCGCGGTCCATCACCCGGCGCTATTACACTTAGCCTATGAATCCCCCCTAGCTGGAAATCTCGGCTCTGGCCGGACCAAACACAGACTAGCCAAACCCTTTTTCTGGTCGGGCATATCCCGGGATGTCAAACAACATTGCCACACTTGCGATGTATGCCAAAGGGTAGACAAACGGCATGAGAAATCCCGAGTCCAGCCCATACCCATAATTGGCGAACCATTTCACGGTCATTGATTTTGCAACCCGGTACCCTGAAGCCACTGCCCTCCAATATCTCGGCAGAAACAGTCGCAGGTGCCCTGCTCAAAATCTTTTCTAGTGTAGGGTTCCCGCAAGAGATCCTATCCGACCAGGGGACCCAATTCACGGCCGAGCTAATGAAGTAGGTCTGTGGAGTGAAATCTCTACATACCACCCCGTATCACCCCTAGACCAATGGACTCTGCGAGCGGTTCAATGGAACCCTAAAACAGATGATCCAAAAGTTAATTGCCAGCAAAGCAGACTGGGAAGGTTTTTTGCCCCATCTCCTCTTTGCATATCGAGAGGTGCCCCAAGAATCCACTGCCTATTCCTCCTTTGAATTATTGTACGGACGACAAGTCCGGGGACCCTAAGACGTTTTAAGGGAATACTGGGAGGGGAAAATGCGACTCAGAAGATACCCCAGCCATTACATATGTAATAGAGCTCAGTAAAAATTTGGAGCGCCTATTGTCCCTAGCTAATGAAAACCTCCAGGTCGCCCAAGCCCAACAAAAAATCCAGTAGGATAGAGGTACCAAGACCAGAGAGTTCACAAACGGGCATAAAGTGCTCATGTTGCGACCCACACGCCAGAACAAACTCCAAATGGCATGGGAAGGGTCGAAAGTTACTAGGCCCGGAGGTAGGCTATGCGGCCATTGAGAGAGAGTGCCGAGCAATAGTGTGGGCACTCAAGAAATTTCAGCCATACCTCTACGGCCGGGAATTTACAGTACTAACAGACCACAACCTGTAACAGCCAGGGATGGTCAGGATCAGTAGCCGAGGATCCACAGTGCAGAACCTGTGAACGAGCCAGAGGCAGGCAAAATGGTACTGAGAGGCACACCAAAACGAAGCCGTGTAAGGAGCTGGAGAAGTCTGGATAATCGTGAGTCAAAGCTGAGGTCAAGGTTTGGAGAAGTCAGGATTGCCGTGAGATGAAGCCGAAATCAAGGTTTGGAGAAGTCAGGATAACCATGAGACAAAGCCGAAGTCAGAACTTGGAGCAACACAAAACAGCAACTGAGCCCAGAGAAACAAAGCATGAAACTCTTTGACAGGCAGTGAGTGGATAGCTAAGGAGTCCTCAAATAGCCCCCAGGCAGATAACCCCACCTCAAGCTATTTGCATAAATACACAGAGAAAATGGCCGGTTATCTTAGGAGTGGCGTGCGCATGTGTGAGGATCTCGTCTGGCAGTGTCTGCGGGAGACTGCTACAGCTGTAGCTGTAGCAGCTGCAGGTAAGTTGTTAGTTGTTACACAACTCACTTGTCTGGCTTAACAAAGTATCTGGGGACAATGGCCGACTCTTGTGCTGCAGCTTGGCACTGCAAACTTTTAATTTTACAGTGCAGTATCGCTCAGGAAAAAACAACCAAAATGCAGATGGGCTTTCCCGACAGGAGGATGTATAAATATACAAACTGTCCAGTAATGTATTGTTGTGTGCTGTGTTAAGTTAACTCTCCTCCTAAGCAGCGGGGTTACCCGTGTGGGTATCCCTGAGCTAGCGAGTGTAAAAAGGGGGGAGTAATGTCATGGAAGCTCCGTGACTAGATGCCAAGAACCCTTATTTTTCCCTGACTACCTAAAATATGTAACTGGGAGAAAGAGGCTAAAATCACTAGGTCCCTTGCCCAAGAACGTATCCCCAGCTGGTGCATACAATAAAGGTTAAGCCTGGCGGCTGAAGTATGTTCTTAGATCAAGCAAGGTAGACACATCTGGGATTGGTCGCTGGGATCACCATATATGGATCGGGACGTAGCTTCTATATTCATTGGTCACTAAGTCCGCCCCCCCGGAACTCCATTTATGGTGTGTCGGGTACCTGATTGGCCAAGAGTTTAAAGGGACGGCCATGAATACAAATACCTGCCCCCTCTAAAGTGATTGGTCGCTATCTTACCATAGGCTACAGTGATTAGTGCCAGGGGTGCTGTCACCAAATTCAATTGAAGTTACCATTGTGTTACAGTTAATCCCATTAAGGTGCCTTTGTGTGAGCTGTGTTATCAAGATAAATGTACTGTCTAAATATACTGTTGTTGGGACTAATAAACTATTTGCTGAAACAAGAAAGGATTGTGTCTCTGTATACTAAGTCCTATCTATTCTATCGTGATTATTGGGGAACTGAAGGAAGAACTAACAAATTAACGGCCAAGAGTAGTTATAGCTCTTGGGAACCGTTACATTGGGCAATAACAACAAATAGCGTTTTGCTATTTCAAATCCATTTTGTCCTCAAATCTGGTCATTTTGCCCCATGTGCTATTTTGGTTATCATTAAAGCCAGCCGATGCAATTTACCCCATCAAACCATATATTTTTGAAAACTAGACAACCCAAGGTATTTGTAATGCTGGTATTTATCCCTTTCCATGCACTTACTCTACCACCAGCCTTTGTCAAACTTTATGGTAGTAATTTTTTTTTCCCACACACGTTGTACTTCAGGTATGGATTTACCACTCCTGGTATATATCCCTGTCAAACACCCCAATATGTGTTCAGCAACATCTCCTGAGTACAGTGATATTTGGGTTATTTGGTAGGTAAAAGGCCACCTTTGTGTCAGTCTATGCCCACGTCCCATATTTGGGACATCTTTGAAGTCGGCCAATTCAATTTACCCCATCAAATCATACATTTTTTTAAACTAGGCACCCGATTGCTTCCTAAGCTGTTTTAGCCTGCAGCTGCCATTTTTTTGTGGGGAGGACTTTCCTCCCTGGATCCATGGTCAGCCTCACTCTTGAGGCTTCCGTGGAAGCTACAAAGCCACCGATGTACGGGCTTTGTCCTTAAGGAGGATTAGAAACTCCCAATATCTGGGAGACTTATGATGCAAGTAGAGCAACACATGTAATTGCTACCCTCAAAGATAAAGCTAGGGAGAAAATATGGTACCAAATTTAAATAGAGAGACTAGGGGAGAAAGACTTATAAGAGGTATTTTAGAAACTCAATTACAAAACAGAAAATAATAACCTCATGATACTACATTCCTGGCATAACCTAAAGAAGAAATTAAAGATATGCCAAAAATTAATAGATAATCTACCCATAGAAGTAATAATGTAGAATACTGACACACTAAATCTAGATGATTGGATAAACAAAGGGATCTTAAAAATTGAAACTATCATAATCAATAATGACATTAACCCGGAGTAATTTTGCCATTTTTGCTTTATGTCGGTTCAGCGATTATTCCCCTTTCCTGCAAATAGTGTACCCATGTAAACTATATATTGTTTTTCAAGGAGAGAGAGGGCTTTCTTTTGATACCATAGTTAGATAATTAGCTGAAAAGTTAGGATGAGAAATTTAGTAAAACCTAGCAAAATTAGAAAAAAACGTATTTTTTATATATTTTCCCCTCTGAATCCTCACAAAATTAAGTTAAGTGATGGAAAATCCCCTCCAAGTTTATCAATTCAGGTGTCCTGATTTCAGAAATACCTAATTTATATAGAATTTCCATACTTTCCAGCACTTATAGGGAACATACTATGAGGTGTACATTATTCTTTACAAAGCCGTAGAATTTTTACGTTAGGCATGATGGGATTGCAACTCTAATTTTAAGCATATAAACCAAAAATACCCACGCAAGGTGTTTTTTTTATATCTATATTTTAAAATTTGTAATTTTATTTATTTATTTTTACAAACTTATCAGTGCAGTATGGTTAGGGCTCACTTTATTGTTTTTTTTGTTATTATTTGTTGTATTAAAATAGTGATTTTATTATTGTTGAAAAAAAATACAAAAACTTTTTTTCCGCTGATTTGTTTTTAAGCATGTGAGAAGAGTGAGAAACATGGTTTCTCACTATCCTCCCTGTGATCCCACTGCACAGATCACTTGCATAGAGATCACAGTGTCTGTGATCAGTGCCTCATCGGAGCGATCTGATATCCCAGCAGGGTCTAGACAGACCCGGAGACCTTAAGGGTGACGTCAGCAGCGATGCTGACTTCTGCTGACAGGGGGGGAGTCCAGGCTGTCAAACGACAGCCTGATCTCCTGTGTAGCAGCAGGGATGTGTCCCTGCCGCTGCAAGAAGGTCAGGACGTACCGGTATGTCCATAGGGGGCTGAAGGGGGTTAAAGAATTTGCCCAGACACGAGGAATATGAGTTATCAAACAATAAAATCTTTTCATATTTAAGAGTAAAACATTTTCTACAAAAAAGCAGATCCAAAGATAAAACAGAAGATCTTGATGTGTTTCTAAAGAGCAAAAAAACTTCAACTAACAAAAACCACTACCAAACAAACTTTGTAGACCATTAGCAATAAAAGCCTGGGAAAAATATCTCCATACTAAGATAGCGTGGAAAAAATGGCAATTTTTTGAGGAAAAAAAAACCCCTAATATGATGATGCACTGCCTTAATTTGTCTGAGGCTAGGTTTCCACTTGGGTTTTTGTCCTGCGTTTTTTTCTTGATGAAAAACGCCAACAAAAACGCCAAGAAAACTGCCACTGCATTTTCCTGCGTTTTGGCGTTTTTTGTGGAGTTTTTTCTGGCGTTTTAGCCTTTCTGTGGAAATTGCTTTTTTTGACCTTAGGCAGTTTTCCCAGCCTTTACAAGTTAGATGTTTCACCCAGCTAAAAGGGATTAGGGTAAATAGCAAGTATCTGCCCTCTCCTGATGTCATTTCCTTGGTAGAGTTCTACTTAAACGCCCCGGCGGACCCTTTTTTCTCTTTTCTGTGGTTTGTAAGGCTTTATTCCGAATGTCTGTTCCTCTAAGAAGATATGCCCCAAATGATGGTGCAAATTGTTTGCTGTTGCTTTTGGCACGCAGGATCCAGTTGACGCGTCGCGTATGTTTGTTTGTAATGGCATGTTTGTTCCAAATGGTGTAGAATTCAATATGAACCAGTCCAGGACTTTGTTTTGTGTGAAACTGTTTGTTTCCCAGCCTATTTCTCGTATGACACACAGATACTGGGTCCCTCCTCTGCATTGTAACTGTGGAAAAAAAGCCATAAAAAACGCCAAGGCAAAACCCACATGGCTTTTTCATGGCGTTTTTCTCTCCCATATACTTCTATTGGAGAAAAACGCCAAGATTTCCTTGCAAAAAACGCCAGAGTGTCAACATGCTGCGATTTTGAAAAACTGCCACAAAGCCCAAAAAAGCAGAAAAACGCCAAACAGGAGTGAAAAAACGCCGAACAGAAAAACGCCGAACAGAAAAACGCCAAGTGGAAATGGCATTTTGCGATTGCCTATTGAAGAGGCTGCAGCGTTTTTTCACTAAAAAAAAGCCATGTGGCTGAATTGGCGTTTTATGGGCGTTTTTAGAAAGAAAAAAAAAACAAGTGGAAACCTAGCCTTAGGGCTTCCAGAGGGTGGTGTCAGTCATAGCAGCCGCATTTTATTGAGCTTCTCTACCCATGCTAAAGCATCCAATGTCATCCTGTGTGCACAATTCATCAATTGTTGGGCTATTATGGAGGATAGTTGGTGGTGCAAGGGGGCTGAATATCACCTGTAGGCTTCATCGTCAAATTGACTCTGGGGTCTCGACAGCCTTACCACACGTACTGGTGACTGAAGGCTCACACCTATCCAGTGGGAATACCTGCTAATGCTTGTAAATCAGTGGTACTCATACCTGGGAACTCTCTGGGTTTGACCTGAATCCTCCAGGATGTGGGAGCAGGGTCTTGTATATGTGTATATATATATATATAATTATATATATATATATATATATATACCACACACAACATACATACAGTACATACATACACACACAATATTTTTTAATTAAAAAATAGAATAGCATTTGTACCAATAAGACGAGGGCTATGAAAGACATTCACAAGTTTTTAAAAGGGAAACACCAAACTTAAATTTATTATTCACAGGATTTATTCTGATTGCCATATTTGGAGTCGGAAAGGAATTTTCCCCCTGGTATGGGGCAATTGGCATCTGCTTCGTAAGGGTTTTTTGCCTTCCTCTGGATCAACACAGTAGGGACACAATATGTATATAGGTTGAACTTGATGGACTTTGGTCTTTTTTCAACCTTATGAACTATGTTACTATGTTACTAATAAGTGAGTTGGCTGGAGACTTTGCAGGAGAGTTGTAGTTTTAGGTCTTTAACTTTAAGTTATTATTAAATAGGAAGGGTAAACACTGGCATGTTTCTCTAAAAGGGCTGAGCTGGCCCTGTTTAATGTAAATTTCAAAATGTTAGAAGATTTTGAAGAAACCACACTGATTCAACTATATATTTTACAGGCCCTGAAGCAGAAGCTCCTCATGGTTGGACCTTCATAATGTATAGGGAAGTCTCTCTTTAGTGAATAAACCCAAATGTTTGATCGAAATTATTTTGTTTCTATAGAACACCAAAAGCATGATCTGGATATACGGGTATTTTCCTTGTGCCAGGATATTTCCATTTCAATATTATTGAAATTTGGATTATATATAAGGCATTATGACAATGAGCTACAATATACTTTATCACATGTCTGGCATTAAACAAACTAATATTTTAGAAATAATGGAAATGCTTAAGTAAGCAAATAAATAACATGGAGTCACAACAGCCTTTGAAGATGTAGTAAAATTGTTAATTACAAGATATCTCTCAGTATGCAGAAGCCAGAGGATATGAAAACTATACAATATATTGCTTTAACTTTATTCAACGAACACACAATGGGGCTCTTGTACAAAGAAGAAAAAGAAAAACAATACAGTGCAGATTATCCAATCAAATAAAACATTTGAGGGAGGACATGATATTGAACTCACAAAAGTGTTGTTGAGATCAGGATCATCTTAAAATGAATTCTTTATTTCCATATTCCTTAAAAACAAAGATTCACCAATAGCACAATATCACTGACACTGTATGAAAGAAAGAAATTACCCACAATAGAATTTGCACATAAATCCAATGTGCAAAAAAAGGGATATGAAGTCCTCCTGGATCTGTCCTTCTTAAGTACTGGGTGGCGTTGTTAAAGTGACTTGGGCTTTAACTTGAAAGGTGAATGTGCAAATTGACCAATAAATAAAAAAACAGATAATAAACACATATACAACTTAAAATAAATGTCCACAATGTAAAGTCCCCTTTCTTAGATGTATGTCGCCACTCTAATGGCTTCCTCAGGAGGAAAAAAGGTTTGTCCAAATTGGGCATTGGAGAGAGCCATTTCTGGGGCCTGCAGCTAAACATTAGGAAAATATTCCATATTATATCTCACACTTTTTGGGTTTCCACCGATACTGGAATCTATTTGGGTTTTTTTGTGGTTTCGATATGACTCTTAAGGCATAACTTCATGTAGGTGCCAAATTGTAGTGTAAATGAGCAACCCCATTTTGCATTTTTTACCTGATTTTTCCAAAAGATGTTTCCTGAATAATATGACAGTATATATTTTGGTATAATGGGGCATATACTGCATCCAGCCAATTTCCATGTTACATAAAAACACCCAAAGATACAAGCTGTCATGGAATTCCATGGTCAGTGAAACCGACTAGAATACATATTAGGGTTTATTATGGAAAACAGTTCCTGCTAAAATTCTATTTTCAGACTCAGGTTTGGTTTAATTCCAAATAAATAAAAGACCCTAAAAAGAGTCTAACCCTTTTCAAGGGAACCCCATGCCTAACTGCAGGCAGTCCCATTGAGCCACCAAATGCATCAATAGCATGTATCCAGTGCTGACAGGTTTTAAACAAATACACCTGCCAGAGTGGCCAGCTGTCTTGCCATTTACTAGCGTTCGTTTATGTACCTAAAGAAGCCCTGCTGCTTAGAGCACAAAAACGTTAATCTAAAAGCATTCAAAAAATACAAGCAACACATACAGTAAATCCAACGAAACCCCTGTGACTTCTAATCCCCACTAATTTGCCAAAACAGAATAAATTATGGAAAAATAGGCCATCGTCTACAAAAATCTCTAATTAAATTTCAAATAGTACAGAAGAGCGGAACGTTAGAGACTACATTTTCTTTTTTTTTTTAATTTTAAGAGAGCATCCAGTATCTTATATGGTTGCAAATACCAAATGCAATTGAGTGAACAGAAAAATCTAAATCAAAATCAAAATTTGGTATGACCACCATTTGCTTTCAAAACAGCATCAATTCTTCTAGGTACACTTCTACAAACTGTATGATTGAAAAATTATACAAAACCGGTGCTAATGATCCTCAATTTAATATATATGTTGGTGAGGTTGCGGAAGACAAAAGTAATACACCATGGCAAGATTGAGCACAGCAACAAGACACAAGGTAATTAAACTGCATTGGCAAGGTCTCTTCCAGGCAGGCAATAAACACAGGGAAATTCTTAAGGGAAACCTGTTTCAGTTTACCAGAGATTTGAGACTAGGATGGAGGTTCAACTTCCAGTAGGACAATGACCCTAAACATATTGCCAAGGCAACACTCGAGTGGTTTAAGGGGAAATAGTTAAATGTCTTGGAATGGCCTAGCCAAATTCCAGACCTATTGAGAATCTGTGGTATGACTTAAAGATTGCTGTACAAAAGTGCATCCGCAAACTTGAAACAGCTGAAGCAGTTTTGGTTTGAAGAATGGGCAAAATCCCAGTGGCTAGATGTGGCAAGTTTATAGAGATGTAACCTAGGCTCCAAAAGGTGTCTGGACAAAGTATTGACTTGTGAGGGGGTGAACAGTTCAAGTTTTGTTTTTTGTATTATTTCTTGTTTGTTTCACAATCAAAATATTTTGCATCTTGGTAGGCATGTTGTATAAATTAAATGATCAAACTCCCAACAAATCCATTTTAGGGTAAATCAATGTTTATTGAAATTTTCAAATATGTGGGATACAGAAAAGAAAAGGGAGGGGAGCGAACAAACCGTGACATCCAAGTTGGTACACATCAGAACAATACCACCCCAACAACCCACCCCCCGACAGTTGCCCGTAGAGCGACAAGATAACATCAGGAAACCCTTGACAGACACATGCCTTAAGCAGCACGCCTAAGAGAGGGAGTGAGGAGCCTCAAAGGTTGCTGACTTCAGCTCTGAATGGCCTTAGTGGCCTTAAGTGCTAAATGAGCGCAACTACCGGCGTAGAGGCGCCTGGGATGGAGCAGCCTGTCAAGGGGAAACCTTGCACGGGCATACGGCCCATATAACAGCAGAGAAGAGAACGGGGGGTCGAGCGGGTAGAGTCAAGAGCGGCACGCGATGGAAGTCAGGCGCTGTGACAGGGCCAGGCTAGCTGGCTCATATGTCATATAATGTTTTATGTTGTATATTATTGTGTAACCGGCCCAGAGACTGATGTGGATTCAGCCCCAGCCTTCAAAGAGACGATCCTATAATCTGGCTGGGGCTCTTAATCAGCAACACAGCCCTGTCTGCCCAGACGGCACCCGCACTACAGGGGGGATAACACAGGTGGGGGAACCCATTGTATCCCTTAATCCCCTCACCTGATACATCCCCTGTATACTGATATGGGAGTTGTGATGGGATGTGGCTGATGGGATTGGGGGCTGGGGTTTGTGTTCATTGAATTAAGGATATATATAAATTTGGTTTGTTGTGCAATAGAGAGTTCTTCTTCTTGGTTTGCTGTGAGTGGTGGTCTGGCTGATCCGTGGATAGCTGAGTGCGATCCGTATGAGGGACTGACTGGCGATTCCTCAGCCCTCAAACAGGGGTACCCAGCCTTGGGTACGGTGACCCTGTAACAGGCGCGGGGGAAGAGAAAGGAAAAAAAAAAGGGGCAAGAGGAGGGGAAAAAAAAAAAAGGGGCAAGAGGAGGGGAGAGGACTGGGGATGTGGACCAGAAGCGCTACAATATCGTCGGGCAGAGGGTCAGGACATAAGGGCTGTAGGTTAGTCCGCAAACACCTGGGACAGCAAGGAACGGGCGTGGGGACCAGAGGCATAGGCCAGCCAGTGGAACCAGGTGCGTTGGTATCTCTCAACCGCATTCGAAGCCGACAGGGCCAACTCCTCCAATGAGCGCTTATTGTCCACCCGGAGGAACCATTCCCTAAAAGAGGGAGGGGAGGGATCACCCCAGTGTAGAGGTATGAGGGCCTTAGCGGCCGTGATCAGGTGCCTAACAACTGTCTTTTTGTACCAGGAGAAGGAGAACGTCATATGTTGTAGGAGGTAGAACTCCGGGGTGAAGGGGAGGACCTTGTCAGTGAGGGACTGAGCACAGTCGTGCACGGCGGACCAGAAGGGAGCGATACGGGGGCAGTTCCACCAGAGATGAAGGAGAGAGCACGGGGACTCCCCGCACCTCCAGCACTCGTCTGTCGACCCAGGCCGGTAGCGAGACAACACCAGGCGGGCGGTACCAATGAGCTAGTAGTTTATAAGACATCTCCTGGTCTTTAGCGCTGAGAGAGCAGCGGTGTGCGAAGATGCACATCTTGCTCCACTGTTCCTCAGTAAGGACGACCTGCAGCGCCGTCTCCCACCTCCCCATAAATGCAGGGGGTGAGGGGGTCAGGGCGGACAGGAGGAGGCTGTAAAGCTTGGAGATACCGTGGGATAGAGGGGCATCCATCACACACAAGGACTCAAAAGGGGAGAGATCACGCAGCACGTTATGCTTCCGAGCCAAGGAGCGGTAAAAGTTTTGCAGTTGCAGGTAGTGAAGCCGAACCATCAGGGAGGTCGTCCCCTGGCCGACAAGGTGATCCAAGGGCTTAAGCCCTGCAGGGGTCACAAAAGATCATAATCTCGGGACACCCTCCGGAGTTGCTGCAGGGAAAAGATTAAGTCCCAGCCCAGGCGGAAAGTCGGGGTTATCCCTGAGCGGAGTGAGTGGGGAAGGGACTGAAGAAAGCCGTGTAATGCGGAGCAAGGAGTGCCAGACCCGTAGCGTAGCACACATGAAGGGGTGAGGGGAGGCAAGACGACGCGCCGTATCCACAGCAAGCCAGGGGAGGGAGGAGATCGGGAGGCCTAGCAGCGCGCTCTCCACTCCCACCCACTGTTTGTGGGCCAGAGAGCGGGTCCACTCCACAATACGCAGCAAATGACAGGCGCGATAATACGTCCGCGGGCAGGGCAGGGCGAGGCCACCCCTAGACTTAGGGCGGATCAACGTAGCGAAACCAATGCGTCGCGATCGAGGGCCCCACAAGAAACTGAGAAAGGCGGAACGGACAGAGGAAAAGAAAGAGGGTGGGATGGAGATCGGCAAGGTTTGAAACAGGTAGAGGAGGCGAGGCATAACATTCATTTTGATGGTGTTAACCCTACCCAACCAGGAGACCCTAAGTCTCGACCACTTGAGCAGGTCAGAACGAATCGATGTCAAGAGGGGAGGGAAGTTAAGGCTAAAGAGGCGAGAGAAGTCATCTGTCAGCCAAACACCCAGGTATCTCAGCTGGGAAGGGCACCACTTAAAAGGAAAGGAAGCAGCCAGGGAATCCCTGTCCGCTGGGGGTAGGTTGACATTGAGAATCTCCGACTTGGACATGTTTATTTTAAAATTAGAAAGTTTCCCGTAATCAGAAAGCTCCTTCAGGACGACCGGCAAGGATAGACGAGGCCGGGTGATGGTGAACAGAAGGTCATCGGCATAGCCCAAGACCCTGTGGCTTGACCCCCCTGCCGGCAGACCCTGAATGTCCGGGTTTAACCGAACGGCCTGGAGCAGGGGTTCCAAGGAGAGCACAAACAGCAGGGGCGACAGGGGGCACCCCTGCCTCGTGCCGTTAGATATAGAAAAGGGGTCCGAGAGAGATCCGTTGATACAGAGGCGAGCCGTAGGAGATGCATAGAGTGACTGGATCCAAGTCAGCAGGCCGGGGCCGAAGTCCATGCGCCGGAGAGTAGCTAACATGAAGGTCCAGTCGACCCTATCAAAGGCCTTCTCGGCATCCGTGGAAAGGAGGATAGTTGTTATGCGGGACCTAGGACAACACGGATGATGCACCCACAATGCAGAGACGGTAGCGTAGCACAGCACAACGGGTATAGGAAGTTCCACGGTCGAGGCAGGCAGCACAGGATCAAGGTCGGTAAACAAGCCAAAGTCGGGGCCGCAGCACAGGATCAAGGTCGGTAAACAAGCCAAAGTCGGGGCAGGCAGCACAGGATCGAAGTCAGGAAACAAAGCCAAGGTCAGGTACACGAAGATCAATCAGGAACAAGCAAATCACAATAACCCAGAGATACACACAAGTGACTCTTTGAACGGGCACTGCACTAATGGGACAGGAGGTTTAAATAGGAAGAAGGGCGGGAAAAACCATAGGAACAAATAACAAATGTGCGTGACGTCATCGCGACCGGCGCACACTAATGGCGTCGGCGCGATAAAAATAATAAACAAAAACGGCATCTGCGTGTGCTACACCCGCGATTGCCGCGGGTGTGCCACACCGGCAGATGCAGGACAAGTCGGGCCTCTCATAACCCTGCGAGTGCCGCCGACTCGTCGCGGCGGCTCGCTCATAGCAACGGGTGCGTCGTGGGCGTGCCACGGCGGCTTGCATGTCATCATGCGTCCGCCGTGAACGCGCCACGTCGACGCG